>JAVTVY010007608.1:0-49051 GCA_036873755.1 Hanleya hanleyi | reverse complement strand
CGGCCTTGTTGTAGTTCTAAAAGCAGGCTTAGTAACCGCTGGTATGACACAGACATGGATATAATAATGAGACATCAAACATCAACAAATGTAACCCTGGTCAAGGACGAAAAGGTTAAAACATGGATAAGATACAACAGTACTTATCTTGAATGTCTCCATCCATGTAGCTGTTCTCGTGGTGTGGTATACAATCTCTACCAAGAAGTTTGAATCCTCTGCTCTTAGGGCTGATAGGTTTTCTTGGCAGGATTGTATGCCGATTGGGGCAATGCCGACTTTAGCACATACATGCAGAAACTTGGCTCAACCTTTAAGGTTGGGTGATGCGTAATCTGTCCGGGCTTAGAGGGCGCCAAGCCACACCATTCTCAGTCCACAAGCCGTCTTACGTCAACTTCTCAACCTGTTTCTTGAAGCTGAGTAGGTCTTGTAGGATGCCTAGGAGTCGACTGCGTGTGTTCCCTGAGCCAACTCTACGCAACTGTCAACTCTCTGTACTTTACTCGAAGTTGCTGACACTAGCAACCTGAAACAAAAACAATATTAATAATACTCACAAGTGTCAGTTCTTCTTTCTTGTGAGTTGAGCGTAGGTGACGCAGCTGAGATCATGTAGAAGGAAGTCAGATATAACCTGCAAGACACAAGCAAAACCGCAGTTAGGGTAAAGGTTAACTCACCATAGTGTTAGGCCTCCTAGATTGGTGATTAGAGAGTCCATGGTCGTCCATCTGACTTATTTCTTCCTTCATAGATGACTCATATTGCATGTGGATATCATTGAGAAATGAGATGAGATGATACAGCAAGTAGCAGATTTGCTGCGATGATACAAAATGCCGCCCCCCCCCCCTTTTTTGAAAAATTTTACTTGACCACGTGCTGAGCCGCTACGAGCGGCCCAAGCGTGGTCATGCTATCTGACTGGACTGACATATCTCTCAGATAGAAATTGGTGAACGTGGAGTTCGCCGACCAGGCACAAGACTGAACAATGTCAAGGAGGGACAGGTTCTTCCATAAAGGCCATGACGTGGCAATGGCGCGAATCTCATGAGAAGAAGCAGTAGACAACAGAGGGGGAGCGTCAATGGCCAATTGATAAGACCATTTAATGGTTTTCTTCAACCACGCGGCGATGGTATTTTTAGTAATGTCATGCAAAGCCGACGGGCGAAGAGATAGAAATAACAGGCGCCGAGAGCCGCGAGCGGAGTCGGTACGAGTAAGATAGTGGCGAATGGCTCGAACCGGACATAACAGGAGGTCGTCCTCGAGACCATGCACGAAGTCTGACAACGCAGGAATGGAGTACGAACGTTGAGCGCACGGACCTGAACGAACAGATTCATTTTTGGCGATAAACTCCGGAATGGGCCGAAAAGGAATGCGAGACCAATCCGCCGTCCAGGTCATAGAAGATCTTTCAAGAGCATGAAGTTCAGACACTCTAGACGCTAAAGCTTATACGACACAGCTTTTATAGAAGCGGATTCTAAGGGTTCAAAGGGCGGACGAATCAGAGCACACAGAACCACACCGATATCCCATTTCGGTAACAGTTGGCGAGTACGGCGAGACTGTAACGCGAAGGCGCGAATGAGCGCAGAGATATTATCGTTTAGACTAATGTCTGTACCCGAGGTAAGACGTAACACCCTAGCCAGAGCAGATCGATGCCTTCAATGGTGCTGTTTTGAAACTTCTTATCACGATGAAGATGAAGGAGGAAGTCAGCTACTAGGGAAACAGAGGCAGAGTCGGGATCGGCATCATGTCCTCGGCACCAGGAGACGAAATAGGCCCATTTCGCCTGATAGAGCTGCGATGTGGAAGATCGATTGGCTGAAACCATCGTTCGTACAACCTCAGCTGAAAATCCTTGGACTGCGAGTGCATTCTGGATAGTCTGCAAACGTGTAGGTTGAGCCACCGTGGGTTGTGATGAAGAATCCCGTGCGGTTGACGTAACAGGCTGGGCCAAACTGGCAGACAATGTGGCGGGGCCGTGAGAAGCGGGACCAGAACCGGAAACCACTGTCGACAAGGCCACCACGGCACTACGAGTAGAATGATGCAGTCGTGACGAGAAATCTTCTGAAGCACTTCCAAAATTAGGGCCATCGGTGGGTAAGCATAGGCTAGGAAATTGTCCCAGTTGATTGACAGAGCGTCGATGGCGAAGGCTTGAGGATCCAGAATCGGACTGACGAAAAGAGCCAACTGGGCGTTGTTCCTCGTCGCAAACAGATCGATCAAGGGTGACTCCCAGACGATGGAGATCTGCTGAAACACCTTCGGATGAAGTTGCCATTCGGTCTGAAGAACGGTGTCTGGGCGAGACAGGCTGTCCGCTAAAACATTGAGCCGGCCCGGGACATGACGGGCGTGGAGATGACAATGATGAACGAGAGCCCAGTCGAACAGATCCCACACGAGACGAAACATCGATAGAGATCGGGTGGTACCCAACTTGTTGATGTGCGCAATGACCGTGGAGTTGTCCGTGGCGATGAGCAGAGACGAATTCATGAGATGATGACTCCAATGCTGAACCGCTAGGATGACTGCCTTCATTTCCAGAAGATTGATGTGAAGATTGGCATCCAACGTTGACCATCTGCCGGATACCTCCAAATCGTCCAGATGGGCTCCCCAACCGGTCTCGGAAGCATCGGTGTAAAGATGATGACTCGGGGCCGGAAACCGGAAAGGCACACCCCGCATGACGTTGTGCCGGGACTGCCACCAAATCAGATGTGGACGTAGGGACCCCAACACCGGCACCGCAGGGTTGAGGGAAGGAGTCTGTAAGTAAGGATACAGATGATACTGTAGAGGCCGAACCCGCAATCGGCCGTAATGAGTCAGGTCCTGTGTGGAAGTAAGTAAACCCACCAAACTTTGCCACTGCTGACGTGTCCGTGACGTTGATGACAAAAACTTTCGGGTCAGCAGCTGAATCTTGTCCCAACGATCCTCTGGAGGGTATACCAGTTGACGATGAGTATTGAATACTGCTCCGATATAACGGCGAATTTGCGCCGGGACCAATTCCGACTTTAGAGGATGAGGGATGAATCCCAGATGACGTAACACCAGCAAAGTGAACCGGACCTGCGCGTTGAGACGGGACTCGTCTGCAGCCCAAAGGAGGATGTCGTCGATATAAACCTCGATTTGAATACCTCGTAGGTGAAGAAATGCCATGACCGGAGAGGTGATACGGGTAAACAACCAAGGGGCGATGTTGACTCCGAAGGGAAGAACTTGCCACTCGAAGCGACGTTCGTTGATAGCAAAGCGGAGATAACGACGATGACGTGGATGAATTGGTATATGAAGATACGCGTCCTGAAGATCGACTGAGGCCAGCCAATCCCGAAGATGTAGGCGGGCCCGAATCGATGAAACAGTAGGCATCTTGAAATGAGGGGGAGTGATGAGATGAAACTTGTTTAACACCTTTAGGTCGATCACCATCCGCATCTGGTCCGAGTCTTTCTTTGGTACCAGAAACACGTGGCTGTAAAAACCTACGGTTACCTCGGTCCGAGGTAACTCCCTGACAGCTCCCTTGTCGATGAGCGTGGAGACCGCCAACAGAAGAGTCTGCAAGTGACCTGCGGAAACTGGTAGACGGGAGGGACGCGGCCAAGCGATGAGTTTGGGCAGCGACTGAAAATCGAATAGGAATCCCTCCTTCACAACTCTTAAAATCCAGGCGTCGTCCGTGATGAGCCGCCAATTTTCGGAAAAATATTGTAGACGGCCGCCCACAACATGATGACTGAAAAACCGGAAAGCAGGTAGATGAAAATCTTCGGCTTGATCGGACACGGTAATGTGATAGTCATTGTTTGGAATGTCCCCCACGTTTGGAGGACTTCCCACGAAAGGGACGACGACCACGGCCTCGTGGCGGTTTATCAATGCCACGAAAATTTCCCCGAAACACACCATCTTGTTGAGTGGTAGAAGATGTACGACCGCGTTTCTGACGACGCTCCGACGCGACGCCAGGACGACGGACAACCGCAGCAATCAACCGAGAAGTTCGTTCTTCACGAACCACGGGTAGAAGGGCCTCAATAGTATTATTGAAAATGAACTTGGATGACAAGGGGTGATGAAGCAATTGATCCTTAACCACATATGGAACCTCCGGTTTGACAACCTTAAGTAAGGAATTGCGTTGCGCCTGGAGAAGCGCAACATAAGAATAGGAACCGGCCTCAATGACTTGCCGATTAGCCTGCACGAGGGTGTCAATGAAACCACGTAAATAAGCAACGCGACCCGGAGACAAAGACGTCGACCCATTGTCTAAGCGTAATTCCGGATCCAAGACAATCCGAGAAGTAGCTAACAAAAACCAATCTGCGACAGATGAAGCACGTTGCACTACTTGTAACATCTCCTGAATATTTTCCAACACTTTGGAATTTACTTCAAGCGGAGTCGCCTTAGATGTCTTAGAAATCTGACTCAAATCTCGATCGCGTTTGGGAGGATTATCAGGCAACACGTTATCATGAATGACATGATTAAGTCGAAAACGAGGCTTCTTGAATTTATTGTCATCCTCTAGTTGACGATCAAATTTCTCTAGCAAATCCACCCAAGCTGGTGACGGAGCGCAAGAGAGAGGAGTTACCGGCGTCGAAGACGCGAACGCAGAATCCGCCGCTGTCCGACAATTAGAACGAGATGGAACCTTCGAGGGGGCGGGCATATCCGGAACTAACGCTAAAAGCGCCTGCATTCTAAGTGAATGATCCAACTTCGACGTATCTTCCGAACTTTCCACTGAAGAAGTGGAATCATCCGACGAACTCGACGAAACCGGCGAAGGCGAACGAGTATCATGACGTCGATGAGAGGGTGATAAATCGTGATCCACCGAATGATCAAGAAACGGCGTCTGCGCATAACGAGCGAGGTAATCTTGATAAGAAGGAGCCGAAACCCGAGGCAAACGGTGTACAGGATCAGGAGAACGTCGAAACGAAGTACGAGAACGGCATACCGGCGAACGGGAAGGCCGTAAAATAGTACCAGAATGGACCGGTGGACGAGAACTACAAACCGGAGAACGAGACCGTCGAACCGGAGAACGAGAACGCCGTACAGGTGAAACTAAACGACAAGGCGGTGTAACCGAGCGTCGTGAAGAAACTAAATTCCGAACCGGTGACGTGAACGTGAACGGTATAAGGTACGAGAGCGTCGTGTAGCAGTATGTAAATGATAATGCGAAGAATCAACACCCGCAGGAACCGGAGTTTGTAAGTCAGCAACTAGAACACTCAACGGTAGGTCCGAACGAGACTCCATAGAATGAGAAACGGATTTAGAATTTTTATGTTTCGATTTAACCCGCAATGGAGAAATTGACACACGACGATGTTTAATTGGTTTTTTCTTTTTAGAAGAAACGTGAGGTAAACCGATAGACAAAGGAGAAGTAACCTGTGGCAAAGCATTCTTTTGTCTGACGGAGACAATGGAATGCCTCGGCAAGGCGGACGTGGTCTTTGTTAAGTCGAACAAAGAAACGGGTTTGGAAGTGACCCCAGACAATGCAGCACCGGTACAGGCTAAGCTGTCTAACAGCCTAGAATTATCTTCCTGTACAGTGCCACTGGGAGGGATATATACCGACGTGGGTGAAATTGGACCTTGAATAGTTGGCGATAAAAGTAAGCCAACCCGATCGAGATCCTCATTATATTTCATATCATTGACCAAAGAAATTTCTAATACCCGTCTGTCGACCTCCGACAAAGACGGGTCATCACATGCATGTAACAAATAAGCACGACGAGCTTGGGCATAATTCCTCCAAGTCGCCACACTCCATAACACACATTCGGCGCACGTGGTCGCCCGGTAACACAAGTCTTTACAACAAAAACAAGCCGTGTGGGCGTCCAAAGGGGACAAAGTCTCCCCGCACGTACGACAAGGAATAGTAGTCAAAACCTCAGACATACTATTGCAATAATAAATCCAATAAATAAATAACACAAGTCACACTTGGTAAAGGATATAAGCAGCGAAACAACAACAACAACGGTTGTAATTGTCAAACACTTCTTCTAGATGTGCACTGTCGAGAGCAAACAGGAGAAAGAGGATTGGAATGAGGCTTGCAGTGACCTTTATAGTAACCACGCTGGATTGAGTGGGAGAGCTCTCCAAGGGGAGCTAACTTTTAGTTTTAACTTCCGTTTTTCTACGTTTGATTGTGCAGCTTGATGGAGATCAAGGCATTGAATTCAAGCAGGTTTACGATTTAGGAAGCAAATTGGAATAATTGCTGTAAACACATATCAAACAAGTGCTTACAAATGTGTAGAACAACAATGTTGAGGTTAAATGATCGAGGACGTAGCTGTATTGGTA
Source organism: Hanleya hanleyi (assembly GCA_036873755.1). Classification (NCBI taxonomy): domain Eukaryota; kingdom Metazoa; phylum Mollusca; class Polyplacophora; order Lepidopleurida; family Hanleyidae; genus Hanleya; species Hanleya hanleyi. Next base: position 42,640 of record JAVTVY010007608.1, on the reverse strand, counting down.
AATAAAATGTGTTGACAAAATACGTCGATGTAGTCAATGAATACAATGGACTGATGTCCTCATAACCAACATTGATCAATGACAAGGGAAATAACTCCTCGATAATCCGAGTGATGTTATACAGATTGACATATCCAGATATTCATTAATGTCACCCTCTGACACTCTCAGATAGATAATGTGTTTGGACTTTCAAAGCACTGATCAAGCGAGGCATTCATATGTCAAATAATAGTGCACTGCCCATTTTTCTGTTGAACCATTTCCTCATCTTCCATGAATTATATTACACTTTCGTCTTTCGCTCATTCTGAAATGCAAGAAAGATGAAATTTTGTAAGCTTACAATTTACATACACATGTCGACAGACCATGATAGGCCCTACATGATGCTAAACTAGAACATACTGTAACTTGAAGCAGCCAGATTTTATCATGTCTGTGAGAAAGAAAACATGAAAAATTTGAAAATCAATTTTCCTATTTCTAAGCTTAAACTTACCTTCATATACCTTATTGCTATCGTGTTCTTACGCGATTGCCTTATTGTAATATATTACCACAGAAACAAAATAGTCCCTGTGCTCCCCAGTGCCCATGCGCGAGTACCCAGAATCCAATCTGTCTGACCATGTCACTTCCTTCTTTCCTATTCAATTGCAGTGTGAATAACCATCAGCGGGGAGGCTGGGAGGGCCATCACGGTATGTGAAGGTAAGTTTAAGCTTAGAAATAGAATTGATTTTCAAATTTTTCATATTTCTTGCGCTGTAAAACTTACCTTCACATACCTTATTGCTAGAATATCATAGCAGGACGGAGGGAATAGTGGTCGAAAAACAGAAAGGAATCTCAAGCATAGGCGAAGGGGAAAACAGGAGTCAGCCAGGTAATCGAGCGCCATAAACGCATGTAAGATGAGTATATTATGGCTATCGATCTATCACCCGGCCCCGATAAGAGGGCACTGTGAACAGGCTGACAGGCACTAGACCGAAACCTCTTCCCCCCCCCCTTTTTTTGAAAATTGGGGAGAGCAAACACTTACCAAATTTTAAAATTGGTAAACTCACTAGGTCTAGTGCATACAGGTCGACGGGTTATCAACGGCCTGGGCACCACCCGCGGTCCCAGAGTGTAGAAATCCTGTCTCAACAGCGTCCAATTCCAGAGGTGATGACAGACAGACGTATCGCAAACCTCCAGATTACGGCCCTCAAGATGTCAAATGTCGTCCACGGAAATGTCAGATCATAGAAATCAGGATGTCAGTACAGCCCTGATCTGATGAATCCAAACATAGGAGAGTGTTACCTCCGCAGGTACGTCCGTGTATGCCAAACGAGAAGTTTTGGAAAGCCAGGAAGAACATATTTTATATTTCCTGCTTTAGAAGAGGGCCCGTTGACGCCGGCCCAGAACAAAACGCACGTGTCTGCACACGAGAGCGCTTATCAGGGCCCATAACTCTGCCATCATTTCAATTATAAACTGTTGGACAGAGCCGGGTTGACGGACTCCGGAAAGTAAGTCATAAGGTGACTGATACTGATGACAAATCCCGGAAGTGTAGAACCCGTAGGTATGCTGGGATGACGAAATCCGGTTCATACTCCATGTAACACACGACAATGCATACACTAGCGAAGTCTGGGGGAAAAAAATATGACTAGGTTTTAGTGCCCATCAGCTGCACCAAGACTTAGACAATAGTTTCCCACATGAAGTATCTGCCGGACTCCCGCGGTAACAAGCTACCAGACTGCAGGAATATAAAAACATCATCATCTATGATCAAAGTAGGTTATTATTTGATGTCGTACATGTAGGCTGAAAGACACTCCTGAAAACGATACAGCGCCCAAACCAGCTCCGGAACTGCAACATCTGGAGTGAATCTCAGTATCCATCGGAAAGCGACGGAGTGAACAAACGACTCCAGCCATCCATCCATCCTTCTCCAGGGAGTGGAAGAAAGATTTACGTGGAACGATGCGTTGACACCTGAACAACCCGATATATCGCATATCATTACACATACGTCGCTCGCTGAACAAGACCTCCGTTCCTAACGGATACGTTTAAATCGGATGCAAGGTGAAGAGAGGAGCTACTATATGGCGTCCTCGATGAAAACACCCGAGATGGAAGGGCTTCTTGTTCTGGAAGACGTATTACATGAAGATGCTTTGAAGACAAGCCAAATCGTTTTCTAGAAGAAAAGCTGGCTGATGGAGAAAACCGGAACTGGGTCAGATAACATGTACTGATGCCACTGACCGGAAGCCGGTTGCCGAAATAGTTGTCATCAGAGTAGCAGCGGCCGAAGAATGTGTCCTCCAGCAAGGTTACGCCATAAACGTACACCAGACGCTGCCAGGACTGCTGGGATCGTAGTATGAGAAATATAAACCGGACTCATAAAGTCGCTGATATTTCTCATAACTGAAGCATTCGACCTGGCGGTCTGCGAGTAGCTGTCACCCGGTCGTAAGAACCTGATAGAGAGTCCAACATACCGGAAGCGTGACAAACTCGTAGCGATGATCCCTAAAAGCAGGAGCCACTGGGGAAACAAATCACTGTTCCCCGTGCTTGTTTATGAAGTTCAAAAGCTATGATAATATCTGACATAACACAAGCGTTGGTTATTGAGAATTTGTTGACTTCCGCTGTAACGAGACGACAGTTGATTCTCGAACCAAATATGTTCTCCAGCCCTCCTCGACGCCGTCTTAGAAGAATGACTGAGACGGAGGAAGAAACACCGGTCAAAATGTTCTCCGTGCAAATTAGAGCAGTACAAGTGAGATTTGACCTCCAAAAAGGATTTAGGTGCGTACTGGGACGAACACTTCAACGCCACCGCAATGATACCTCAGTGTCGGAATAAAAGAACAGCAACACTACCGCCGGAATGAAGGCTCTTCTATATTGTCATCCACTTTAGAAGAGGAGAGACACAAGAGAAAAATAGATTCTGTGCTTACACTACAAGTAATACAGAAACTGAATAAATCCGGGGTAGCTCGGTATGTGACAAGTAACATGGAAACTGAAAGAGTATCCACTAAAGCTTGCCTACAAAACCGTTCATGTTGCTGGAACTATTCCGCTGCAAACTGAAGGAAACGATGACGAGGTGACGCAGTCTCATACACCACCCTGGACACTCGCCGGCCAGGAGTAGTTTAGCCGCAATAGGGATGTAACCTCAAGAAGAATAGGTAAATCGTAGTTTCTTCCGGTTACGTAACATCGGAGATGAAGTCCCTAGGTCGCAGCAAGCGACTACGTCATCATCGCCGAGAAGTCTGTCATCAATTCCACATTCTCCACCAGAAGTAGAGAAGATGAGGGAATGCGATTTTAACAGAAACGGTTCCAATGAAACCAATCCGTGTCAAGTTGTGCCAGATAACATGTTCTGGTGTAACTGACCAGAGTAATCACAATCCCATGATGAGCTGTGTGCGGAAGAAGACGAGTCGAAACAGGTCTCCATAAGAGGATTTCTTTAGTGAACACATTCACTACCTCTAAAGACACAGTCGAAGTGGAATACCCAGCGGATCGATAAGGATCCCAGGGAAGAAACTGCAGAAGATCACGTATTCTAGGAAACTACGATCTCTCCTTGTTTCGTTAAGATGACCAAACTCGGCAAGCATTGTCAGAATTTTTTGGGAATAGATGTGACGTACAAATAGTTGAACGAAACAAACCCAAAATGTTTGGTTCAAACGAATTTGATCCAAATTCTGACAATAAGTCATACCCGGAGATGATGCTCCATTCATGACTTACCAGCAACACCCAATCGTCACGGTCTACATAAGTCATATGGATCAACGAGGAACCGTATACTGATGGACAGTAAAGGAATGCGCATGCGCAAACCCTCGTTAAGACCCAAAGACAATTGTAAAGCGGACTAGAGGGCCCGGGTGAGGCTGTGACACTGCAGAATGAGTTACAATCCGGAGTGAACCGGAATTGACATCATACTGCCCAGCTGCAAAGTCATACGACCAGATACCAAACGTTGCTAGTTGATAGAAGTCGTAGACAGGAAGGAATGCGCTATGAAGATAGGCAGAACTTCAGGCAGCTAGATATGGGAATAAATCACCTGCTTTCTCGAAACTGTAGAGCGAGATACAGCGGTGAAAATTCGCCAAATCAGAAACAGTTGAAGCAATGGAGTGGCCAAATATCCGAATCCATAAAACAACAACCGTTTTGTTGACATCAAAGCAGGCATTTGCACGGTCGAAACCAATACGTATAACGCCGTAGTTGATGGACATATGTCTTCACAACTTACGATTGTAAGTTAAGTGTGAAAACAAGATACTCTCAATAGTTGCGTAATCGTCACCAGTAAGTTGTTATAAGAAGCAGCAAAATGGTGACAGAATCTGTACTTCCTCTCCGAAGTGACAGACGCCGATGAGAGATTGCCGGCGTTTGCACGGTCGAAACCAATACGTAGAATGCCGTAGCCCCTTAAAAGAAGGAATGCGCCATGAAACATAGGCAGAACTTCAGGCAGCTAGAAATGGGAATAAATCACCTGCTTTCTCAAAACTGTAGAGCGAGACACAGCGGTGAAAATTCGCCAAAACGGAAACGGTTGAAGCAATGGAGTGGTCAAATATCTGAATCCCAGGCCTTCAACTGGTCTCCAGTGGAAATATAGGACAAAATATAGGACTTTTTTCTTAAAAATACAGGACAGATGTAGGACATTTTACTGAAAATATAGGACAAATATAGGACAATCTTCAACTTGACATTAGCAGATTACCTACCTGAAAGAAACAAAGAAGTTTGGTTCAAACCTTTCTCTGATAACCCACCATATTTATCATGAAAGACTTCATACAGTCAGCATCGTCTGAGGATGCCATGGTGGGAAATCAGAGCAAGGCTGTGTGACAAGCAAAGTCAACAAACACCTCATGAAAACCAAGTACAGGGGTTATTCTAGCCTTATTTTTAATCGTCATAATCCTGATTAAAAATTCTCAAAAATGGAGTTTTGGGTAAATTTTCAAATTGAGTTTTCCTAAGAAAGATTCAGTTTTGTTATTTTTCTTATATTTGCGCGCGTACGCGCGCGAAAAAATCTTAAGTTCCTCCTCATATTTACTTGTCAGTGTGGGTATGTCATTGCCGCATTTACTCTCGACAAATACAGTTTTCTTCACTTCATGGACGCAGTTTAACCCTAGTGTTGTTGTGGTTCATCATCGCTACATGCATTGGGGAAAGCCGACCGATCTCTCTTAGGCACTCGTTGATTGGACCACTGTTGGTGGCAGCTTCAGTATCTATTCTTTAGTTATTTTAGTGTGCATCATAATTACAATATTGATGAAAAACTTGAATTTGATGTTTCTTGAAACTTTTACCTATGAACAAGTCTGAAATATTGAGTTTCATATCTTTTCTATGAAAAAGTCTGAAATACTGAGTGCGAAAAAATTGAGTTTATCTCTTTTCAAAAATTGAGCATATTATAAATTTTGGGCTAGAATAATCCCTGAAGTAATTTATTAATTTGAAAGAGACTCAGGGCAAAAATATAGGAAATATAGGACATTTTTCAGAAATATAGGAAAATATAGGACGACTAAAAAAATATAGGACATATAGGACATAATTGAAGGCCTGGAATCCATAAAAGAACAACAGTTCCGCTGTCATCAAAGTAGGGTTTGCACGGTCGAAACCAATATGTAAAACGCCGTAAATGATGATCAGGTGTCTTCACAACTCGCGATAGTAAGTTAAGAGTGAAGACGGGGAAACTCTCAATAACTGCGTATACGTCACCAGTGAGTTGTTATAGGAAGCAGCCATATGGCGACATAATCTGTACTTCCACTCCGGAAGTGACAAAAGCCGTTGAGAGATTGCCGGCCTAACTGGGTACTTAGGCCGAAGGTGCAGATGAGCAACATTCACTACCTGTGTAGGATAGGTCTAAATACGATAACGTATGCCTCACAGATTAGAGATGGAAGTGAAGATCTGCATAACCGGAAGTCGAATGTGATGTTGGCTGATAACATTCGACGTTGCCGGATGTGGCCGAGCAACCGAAACAATAGGATACGACGAGGCCCTGTAGCGTCCCCCCCCCCCCTTCCGTAAGGAACAGGTACGGGGGAATACAAGGGCTGTGTATAGCTGAGTATAGGCATGTAATTCTTTATCGTAGAATAAACAGCCTAATGGAACAGGTATTTATTCTTGGAATAAATAGCTCAGTGATACATCGTATGTCTGTATAATCGGAAGCTGAAGCCACGTAAGTTGAAACATGCGCCGTATATAACAGCAGATGCAGATGTGCAACCATTACTTCACGTCTCGGAAGGATGGAGAACGAAAGTAAACACCCAGTGTACCGGAAGTCGAATGTGACACAACAGAAGAATGTAACAGGAGAAGTCGCACGACGAGGTACATCGGACTACAGAAGCCACAGAAGGATATGATGTAGGCCTGTACACCGCATGACGAACAGGAAATGGAGAGTACGTCGGAGCAGTGTAGGAATCAGCCGGTCTGCTACACATCGATGAGGTAACCGGAACACTATACATCGATGACGTAACTGGAGAACTATACATCGATGGTTGAACCGGAACACCATACAACGCTTACGTAACAGAACATCACAGGTTGCAGCAAGTCTGTAGAAGGATGTAGTTGCCGAAGTCGGAACATACGCAAGAACAGAAGCGGAAGTTCCGATGTAAGACAACGATACCGGAAGGTACATGTAAGATGATACCGGAAGGTATGATGTAAGAGGTTGCATGTAGATATCCGAAAAACTCGGAATAGACGTAGGCCGGAAATCATAACTGGATCCAGGCAAACGTGGTTGTAGTACCGGTTGAGAAAGCTGCGGGGGTGCTGACAATGGTTGCGGCAGAGCCCTATATAATCTCGGCACATTCAATAATGAACGGCCAGATTCAGCAAAACCGGATACTGGTGTAATATTCACCGATGACTTGCACAGGAAGTGGTGATATTACAAATGCAGCAGACATCTCCGTAGTTTGTGTAGACGGCGATGAGCTGGGCCGAATTGTTGATAAATTCTCCGGAAGTGACGGGTCCTTGACAGGGGGGTAGTCACAATCTCCGAATTTATTATCAAAATTCCAGTTTGTTGAGGAAATAGTAGACACAGCAAACCGGAAACAGGAGTTATTACGACCGACGACCTTACGTAAGTGGTGCAATAACGGAAGAAATTGCAGGCACATCTTTCCTCAATTTCTCCGGCATTGTTGTAGAAATATCTTCTGCATGACGAGGCCAATCAAGGTGGAGTTCGATGCAGCCGCCGGGCGATAATCTGAAACTGGAAGTAGGGAACAACATAGGCGATCAAGGTCATCTCATGTACAATCTTACCTGGATGACGAACGCCATCTTGTACCCGTAACAAACTTTACATAATCAGAAAGTTGGAGGCGGAATATTTATTACAACAATAAAGTGAAACGGGGTGTCATATAAACATCAAATTACGTTTAAAAGACATAAGAAAAGAAGGCTCTTCGTTACTCTAAAGACGAGACGGAGAACAATACAATTTCTCGGCCCCGCCAGATGGGAGACGACAGAAATACACTAGCACATGAACCGACAAGATGTTTCCCTTTGTCAGAAATACGTTGACGGGACAAAGCTGCACTCATACAAACTGGTCAAACCAGTTTCTCCCGACACAACGGACCAGCTTAAGCGGGTTCGTCGGCCGGCTTCATAAGCCACATATAACGCAGACAATAGAAGCCATTTTATTTGATTCAGAGATGATTTGAATACTTCCCAACGGGTGAGATTTCCAGGCCCGGTAGGTAGTCCAAGAATCACAGAATCACAGTAAAATCCAAGGTATTAATCCCAGGTAGAATCCGAGGTAATATCCAAGGTAAATTAATGCGTGGTAAACTCAAAAGTAGATCGAAGATTTTTCAGACGAATTTGAGAACACGTGTTTCCACTACGACTTGTAGAGGAAAGAAGGAAGTGACATGGTCGGACAGATTGGATTCTGGGTACTCGCGCATGGGCACTGGGGAGCACAGGGACTATTTTGTTTCTGTGGTAATGTATTACAATAAGGCAATCGCGTAAGAACACGATAGCAATAAGGTATGTGAAGGTAAGTTTTACAGCGCAAGAAATAAAACTGTGCACATCAACTTACAGTTCCATTTTTAACCCTTTCACCGATTAAACCCGGTACACGGGGATAACGAGAGTGCCACCCGTACGACTATCCCCGGTAGACCGGGTTAGCTTTAAACCTGTTCACCATCACGATGGGTACAGCACTTGTATTTTTTTGCATCCGTTTTAACAGAAATCTATCAAACACTGTATACTTCTGGAAAGCCAAAACCTTGATCAATTTGATTCTCGAAGTTGTTTGTTTGTTTGCAAAAGAAATAAAGCAAAATTAGATGTTGAACGGAAAAAATCGGAGCGAAAAATGCATTTTTCCTCACATACCGTGTGACGGGCTTGTCGGCAGCAAGCCGCAGAAATGGAAAAAATCATCGAAAACCTCTTCCTAACTCCTGTATTTTTGAACTTACACGACTGCTAAAGTGTGGTGAATATTCCCCAGATGATTAAAACTGCCAACGACGATCGACGAAGTTTATTTCCATATTTTTACGAGTCTTGATCCACAACGTGTGTCAAACAAAAATCCATTTCATTCAAGATGGATTCCCCCGCCGGCCGACGAGCCAATCGGTATGCGTAATTTTGCCCACGTGACCTCTATCAGCCAACAGATTTGAGACGAGCGTAGACAGTGGCTGGAATGATGGAATGACATCATTTTACAATCCAATCGTATCCTCCGTTTTATTTTGCCATCCATTCCAGGTTATTTCCTGTGTAGAAAGGTGAAAGGTTACGCTTTCCAATGAGAGGTCAAACATGAAGATTGGCAGAGTAAAACTCGAGAAAAACACTGTCAAATGCGGGGAAAAGCGCATTCTCTCGCAGTAAAACCTAATTTTGTATGCTATTTTATTTATTTTGCTATAAAACTAGAGCAAATAACACTGGAGTCTGTATTGTGGAGACAGGTTTCTTATGTTTTTCTGCAAATCTCGGACGCAAACGCAATTTCTAGCATTCCAAAGACAACATATACAAATTTTAACAGTTCTCAGGGAATTGATCGTCAGCAGGTCACTTTTGTCAGGGGAAATAATCGGCGAAAGGGTTAATGTGGTCAGATTGATGTCAAGTTACCGCTTACATATATTCAACACAGTGTCAATAGGGTCAAACTTGAAAGCTTTGGACAATGAAGAAATAGTTCATGATATAAATTTTTTATAGCTCTGTTAAGTTTTCTAGCCATCTACAGTTCCATCATGAGAGAGAAATTACCTTCAATAATTCAGGCAGTTTCTGTAGAGCATCCTTGTAATTGGGAACAATTGGTTCTAGCTCATCATGTGACATTCTCATTTCTTTCAATTCTGTTTTTCCGGCTTCTTTCAGCATCTTCTTGAAGTGAAATATCTGAAAAACAACAATTTAATATTTGAATTTTTATGACAGGAGTGGATTTATCAGTAAGACAGTGTTATATCTTTGTCATATTTCCATGTTCAAATAATCATATACATATGATGAACAATAAATTGGAAGTATAGCACAGATATCAGTGTCCATGATCTCAGCAGTGTTACATGATTTACAGACAGATCCACTGACTATCAGGACTCTCCTATTATACAAGGTAAACACATCCCTTTACCTCTTTCCGCTCCAGTAGAGTGATGGCGGTCCCAGTTTTGCCTGCTCGTGCTGTCCTGCCAACCCGATGAATGTACGTCTTGATAAATGGTGGGACATCGTATGATATCACATACTCCACATTCCCAATATCCATCCCCCGCGCCATTGCATCGGAACAAACCAGTCTTCATGAAATATGAAATTGAATGCAGAAGAATTTGTCTGGAGTATTGGGAATTCTGTACCATTTGAACTGAAGAAATATGGATTGAACTGCATTCACATATTTCTCTATTGAAATATTCTGGATGGTAATAGCTTTTCAAAGAACAATTTGCATGAATACAGGGTTGTGCTAACAAAGTAGTGTTTCGAATATTGACATTAAAATTCTAAACAGGACTTGGTTGTTTCATTTCCTGGTGGCAGATGACAATTTCACAGAGTGGGTATCAATCACTGGTGATTGTGGGGGGGGGGGGGATTTGGCTTGATGTCACACTAAGTTTGTTTCACTCATTTGGTGACAGTCAGTTTGGTTGGTGGAGGAAGCTGGAGTACCTGGAGAGAAGCACCGCCCATTGGCAAGTAACTGCAGACAAACTTCCACACATGGACCAGCTATGCTCGATCCCATGCTGGTTTAGCGGTGTGAGGCAAGCAGTCACCAGCGAAGCGCCTTAGACCATTCGGCCACCGAAGGCCCCTTCAAGCAGAGAAATATGATGTTACTTACAAATGTATTTTCCCCGCCTCAAACTGCTGAAGTATGCGATTCCTCCTGGTGGCCTGAAGTTTGGAAGAGAACTCTCTCACCTCGATTCCACCCATCAGCTTTGTGAGAAGGTACAATCTGTGGAGACCCAATTATAAGTTTAATAATTGTAATTATTCCACTAGAATGAAACATTCAATCACCTCAACTATGGAGGATTCAGTTATTTGATTAATTACCATAACAGGCTGTGGAAGATTTAATGATAGTCCCAGACTGATTTGGCTTGAAAGCATAATGTTCATTACCCACCCAGCATGGAAAGCAATTTCAAGCGAGATCCTGTGCTACAATACCCACAATTTACCGAATTTTTCTGAGAAGAAAAATCAGTTTGGCTTCAGGTTACAAAATTAACTACAGGTGGATCAGCTTGGAAAAAACAATCCCAAGCGATATTTTGAGGAAGGGTACTCGCATACCAAATTTGGAAAGAATCTGTTCATGTTTTCAAAAGTTATTGTCTGGAAACGAAATTTTAAATTGATCAACAGCTTGTACCACCTGTAAGCAGATCGGCGTAAAAAGCAAAACAAAGAAAGAATCCAAGGCGAGATCTTGAGGCAAGGTACCCACTTAACAAATTTGAAAAGTATCAGTTCAGTTTGGTAGACATTATATTGTCCAGAAATGAAGTCGGATGGATGCATGGATGGACAGACTCCGATACTATAGTCCCCCTGTAACCCTTCGGATGTTGGGTGACAATTATCAGGCTATTGAAGATTCAGGGAGACAATATTCACAATAAATCAGGATTATGTTTGTATTCGTGGTATATAGAAACAGTAACGTATAAGTGATGGCTCAGGTTTCCTCTTGAATTGTCAAGTTTATAGGCTTTCAAATCTAGGCTTTCTCCTATTTAACAGTTACAGGACTTATTTCTGGTATGCTGACTAACCTGTGTGTGGCTTCCACAGAATTTGTAAAACAGAGGATGTGCTGATATCCGAGGTTACGGAGAAAATGTAGAACCATTAATGGTTTCTCAGCTGTAGTCGACTCCACAAAGTATTCCTGAAAGTATTGAGAAAACATAACATGATGTCATAGATAAGATGATGCAGGCTAAGTCAGCTATACATTCTCCTTATTCTTCATTATTATAGTTTCTTAACTTTTTATATGCCCATTGCAAGACGAGTTCATATATTATGATCACGATTTCAATCCATCTATTCATCCATCAGTCAACTATTCTTGCCTGTGCAACATCTAAAGATAATGTATTTGTACCAAACTTTCAGAGTCTCTTATCCATGAGACAAAGAAGGACCGTATTCATTTTGAGGTCAAAGGTCAATGTCACTTAGGCTAGAAAATCTGCAAATAGATGTAAAATCTAGAGTTGTAGTAGATGGATTGGTACTAAGCCATGGGTATATCTTGCCCACATCATCAGATTACTAAAAATTTTGCAATTAGAAATGCTCCCCACGGTTTCTGTCCAATCAGAGAAACCAGCAGTCATTACGTGTCTCTTGATATATCGATGATATATACCAGGTATCATACTGAACACTTGAACAGTTTCAAAGAATATATAGATCACTGATTTTACATAAATTAAAAATGGCCACCAAGGTTTCCATCCAATCAGAGAAAATGGTTCTGTCATTCATTGTTGGTCTATTGATGTATTGATGATGTATACAAAGTCTTGCATCAAACAATTGTACAGTACCAAAGGTATGGAATATGCATAAATTAAAGACGGCAATCAAGTTTTCCACGTAATCAGAGAAACTGGTTGTCATTAATTTTAAGTTTCTTGGTGTATCAATGATGTATAATTTCATATGTGGCACCTAATGGAATATCAGAGATAATAAATCAATAAAGATTTTGAATGAATTAAAAATGGTCATCAAGTATGTTTCCGCCCAATCAGAGAAACCAGTTCCGTCATTCGTTGTAACTCCCTTGATGCATAGATAATGTGTCCCAAGTTTCATATTGAACACTTGAACGTTATCAATGATAGAAATCATTGATGATTTTGCATAAATTAAATATGGTCGTTAAGATTTTTACCATATCAGAGAAACCAGTTCTGTCATTAATCATGCATCGATGATGTATACCAAATTTTACATCAAGCACTTGAACGGTATCAGAGATAGAGATCATTAATCATCAGGGAAACTGTGAGTAATCTGTGACAGACCTTACGTATTCCAGGACATAAAAGGGGTAGAAATTCACTTGGGCCAGAAAACCTGTAAAACTTTCAATTCCAGATTATGGCTTTGCATCAAACTTTGAGTAAACCTTGTCCATGGGACAGAAAGTCACTTGTTCACAGTCACTTGGGAAAGAAAAAAGACAAGATTATGGCCATGGGGCAAACAAATGCTATTTATTTTGGGGCCAAAAGATGGAGGTCACCTTGCCCAGAAAATGTCGAGGGGAGATGGAAAATTGTGTTGTTCATGTTTCGGATTACTAATAAACTTCAGGTATTCCCTACCCATGGGACAAAACAGAATCCCATCAGTTAAGTGCCGAAAATCTGTACCTCAATCCGAAAATCATACCTCAAGCTCATGGCAAGCAAAAAGCTGATCGAGGTCGAAAGGTTGAGGTCAAGGTCATTGTGAACCATAAATCAGTTATTCATGGTAAATCGCATTCTTTTGTGAATGCTTCTGGAGGAGCTGATGTGCCAGATGACAAGATTGAGGTCAAAATATCAAATGTGAAGTTCACTGCATGGCCTTCAATGACTAATTGAAAAAAAACCCCCAAAAAAACAAGATTATTTCACTTGCATGTCCGCCATCAGAGAAATTCTACTACATGAATTCAGGAGACAAAAGAATGGCAGTTTAGTTATCGCTCATCTGTTGAGTACTTACTGTAAGTCCTGTTGGAGTGGTGTATTTGCCTACAAATTCCCCCTGTCCTATTTCAAGCTCTGGCTTTGAGGATATCGACAAATCATTATCTTGAACATCATCTACAGAGAAAAAACCGATGCACAACCTGATTTAGATCTTGAGGATTTCAATAATTAAAGCTGTTACCTTCAGGACCGTACTTTCTTGAAAACTTTCAATAAGTTTAAGTAAGGATTTTAGAAACAAAACCAATAAAAAGTTTTATGTGAAAAGAATACTGGTACTGAATATAAATGCTATGAAGCATAAACACATCTATGCGTGAAGGCAAGATTCTCAGTGTTTAACTGGCAACTAAAACTTGATAGTAGAATATTGAAGGCGTCCTATCAGAACGATGTACCTTTTGCTTTAGCAGCAGAATGTGTTCCTTCATCTATTATCTCTCCCCTTCTCTTAGACCTGGATGTATCCTTCATTGGGGATGATACTTTGCTGGATCCCCGGATAACAGAGGTAAAAAGTTTGGGTTGGAACAGTTTCAGCTGCTGTAATTTCTCAGGGTTTTGTGACAGAGTCGCAGAGAAAAGCAGCTTCTGAAGCTAAAGAATACAATTATGGTAATGAACTGACTCATAAAAGGCTTAAGTGGTCTGGTATGCATTTGCTACCTTTGTATAATAAATTCCTGTTGCACACAGAATTCATGAAATTTGATAATAAAATTTAAAAGTTTTAAATGAAAGTATGTGGAAATTAAAAGTTCAACCTATAACATAAATAAGTTATATCTGGCAACCACCAGATAATTTCAAGATCCTTGATGTTATTTTTCACTATTAAAATTTGAACAGTGAAAAAGCATATTCTTTGACCATTATTTTCTCTCCATAAAATATAGTATGTTCAGTCATGGTAGGAAAGATATTTGGATGATGATAGAATATTCTTGCAACATGTGCATGGTAGCAGGAATCAAAAATATTATTCTGATTATACATATATTATATGGCTTCGAAGAATGAAAACCTTGGCATAAATTGAAATTCTATTACAAGAACAATGTGCAGTAATTTATTAGTAATAAGGTAATGTACTTACTGGTATGTGCATCTTTGCTGAGCTAGAAATATGAACAAAATGGAAACTTATTATTAGTTAGTAAATGTACATGTACACATGCAAATATATTACATTGATTGACTTATTGCAAAGTATCATGCACACAGACTTTTTAATGTATCATGCACAATGTTAATGTAAAATGTACACAGAAAGTGAATGCTCCATAAAAGTAATTAAAAAGTTATTAGGTAAATATTCTCATGATCCAGTCACTAAATTTAATTTCAACCATCCCCAAATTTCATAAGCAATTCTAACAACTGTAATAAAGTCACCCATAAAATTTGTGAGAAACTGAATCCTGTTCTCAAATATATACAGCACTTCATCTAGACCCTGTTCCATAAATATGATATTTGGCATATTTCCTTAGACTATTCAGCAAAGTTATATATACAAAGATTGTTTCCACTAAAATGTAATGTCATGAGGCTACTCTACCAGCAGGCACTGGAAGGAAGTTTCTCTGACAATAAATGTCTCAGCTACACACGTAAGTTCCCCGCCAGTGAAAACATTGTGTACCAGAGTGATATGGTACCTTTATACTAGTGACTGTCTCCACCGTGGCGGTACCACAGCGGTCCATCGGTGGTTGTGTGTCCGCTCCGGTACTGCTACGGTACCATTATGGTGATGACATAGTCGGCGCTATGGTACCATACCACTCTGGTCACAATGTTAACTTAAATTAGTAGTACTTTGTCTTTACTTCGAGGCAGTGATGTGCCCTGGATGTGGTCTGGTGTAGTTAGAGTAGAGTCCCTGTCCTTGTGTACTAGTATACACAGCCTGCTCAACTCGGCTTAACCAGTCCTGTTTGATTTCTTCCATCATACGGTCTGCTTCATCTATCACCTATACCAAAGACAGCCCATAACAATGTAAAATACCATTAACTAATCAACCAGTCCTGTTTGATCTCTTTCAACATACGGTCTGCTTCATCTACAGTTGTATATCACCTATACAAAGGACAGTCCAAACATATGTAAAATACCATCAACTAATTCATCCATCAGATATATCTCGGACAAATTTCTCAGAGAAGTTTTTAATGATTTAGAGAAAAACAAAAATTTTGTGTCAAAAGTTAAGAAGGTCTACAGGTAGAGATGTATCATAATATGGTAGAAGTGGATGTATTTAACTTTATATTTTACGAAAATGAAATTTACTCAGCTCTATAATTATTCTGAATAGGCCTGACTCCCAACTGATCTAATGTAAAGGTGCCTGACTTAAGATTGATCTAATGTAAATGGGCTAGACACAATACATCACAGTTTGGAAATTAGCCAGGTTTTCTTCCCATGATGCAATGTGCACTTTGAGCAACTTTAGCTCACCGTCATGTTGCATGTACCGCTGCAGCCAAAAATGCGAAAGTATAATAATTTTTTCCCCAGGCTTCAGACATTCAGAATAATTCTTCAGGAATTGACCTGTTCAGATGGCTTGCATAAATGGATCTGCAGCCAAAGTATATTGACAACTACTCTCGGTGGATTACTCGACACATAAATCACATCATTACACCCCTATATCTACAGACAACTAAAACATTTTGGAGACTTAATCAAAATCGCATGGAACTATTATACGAAGATTAAATTTGAACATGGCACTAATAAGGATCACATTTGTAAGAAATCTTACTGTTTTGTTAAGATGAAATTTGTCTTCATTGCATATGACATACTATGAGCTAAATATCTCACATTAACCATTAACAGATCATCGACACAGATCAAATCAGAAAATAAGTCCCAGGAAAATCACCAGAAATCGTAGATAACGGAGGTCAAATCCCAGCGTCTTGTTGATGTGGTCCACCAAACGACCTGGTGTAGCTATGACAATATCCACCAAACTATGATAACCTCTTTGCCTGTGAAAAGGAAATGAATAACAGGACTGTACGTCATGCTTGATATGTTCTTAGTCCAGCATGCACAGACAATATCGGAGTTTCAGTACCGAGGCAAAGAGTTTGTTTACTGAGGCAGAGAGTTTCTGTACCGAGCTACAGAGTTTTTCTACTGAGGTAGAGAGTTTGAAAACTATGAATTTACCTTAAATTTCAAGTTTAATTCAAGGTAAATTCAGAGTTTGTGTACGGAGTTAGAGAGTTTGTGTACGGAGTTAGAGAGTTTGTGTACAGAGATAGAGAGTTTCTCTATATAAGACAATACCTGAGATTTTGAGTCAGTATTGCAAGCTTCAGGTACAACTAGCTACATTCACACCAGTACCATCTGTGCTAATACAGTCAAATCAACTCTCAACAGAGATTTGCCTGAGCCTATTTGCACTGTTATATGAATACATTGGGCATAACCATCTGTTCCAAGAGTTGTCCTATATCAGGATACTGAAAACCAATTCACAAATCGATAGCCAAGCAGCTTGAATGTTGTTATGACAGATGACTTCACCCGCGATCAAAGCTTTTCAGTCTCGACTGTGCTTGATGTTCATTTCTCACACACCAATTGAATTTATTAGGTGTCACAAGAAAATTTTGATAGGCTAGCTCTAGGCTAGGTGCTTCTGATTAACTGTACTCGTAATAGGCATTAAAAAGGTCCAAGGACGTACAGTTCAGACCAGCTTAATCTTCCAATTAGTGAACAGCGTTTACGCACCGATAGCGCGCCAACGTGCTGGCCTAATCACCAAGACTTATTACACCCCCCATGATGTGACCCTTGCCGCCACGCGCCGGTAGAATATAATCCGGTCAAACCACTGAACCATTGTAAGCATGTCGGCGGTAAACAAAGGCCGCTTGCCGGATCGCGCGCTAACAGCCGTCACCGCTTAAAACTGAATTGTTTTCAAAGAGTTCCCCTCTGGCGGTGTACGGCAAGAACACAATCTATTCTACAGTTTAAATTACTGGCTAAGTAATTAAAAAATATATAGAAGATCTGACTTCTTCAATAAGAATGCTGTAAATGTTTATCTATCATTTTTTGTTTGCGCTCCAAGGAAACTCGGCCGTCTTGTGAACATTCGGTTGAGACTACGAATAATTTTCATTAACAAAAAGTTTCGCCAAAGATAGTTTAAAGTATGCCTAAATATATTATCAGAATTCATAAAACGTTGGTGTGTGCAAATTGCGAATTGCTCTTTCAGAACGGCCAGTAAAACGGTTGAACGTAACATTTCAAATGAATACAGCTTCGTATAAATTCAGACACACGGGCGAGTCGAGATCATAATCGGGGCAACATGCAGTGCTCGGTCAGACTAGTTGTCTCTTTGGCTTGTCTTGTTACAACCGCCTAACCAAAATATACACAGAAACTCAAAAGATCAATTAGCCCCTTACAGAGAATGACAAATACTCCAATTGTATATGCTCTTTATTCGTTACCGCCCGACTGTTAAAGGTTGCACACGAAATAATATATAACTTCCGATGAGGAAATAAGAATTAACAAGTATTTATGGCCCACACATCCATCGTTCCAGCTAAATAACAACATGAAGCTGCGCTATCCAAACCCCTCGGCTCTGAACCCCAGCTATTATAATGTAAGGGTGTCTCTACCAATTGATTGGCTTGTGGGAAGAAATATTTACCCATGGTATTGTAAGTGTACTTTCTTTGAAAAAAAAAAAAGTTTTCCTCCCCTTAAATTAATTTGTTTCTTGAATAAATTGAAAGAGCTGTATCGATGTCTCACCAAAACAACAGTACACATGGCTAGATAAATACAGTACATGTATACTAAATGGCACATGTATGTCATTTCAAAACAGATTTGCAAGCATTCTTTGCATTGTCTAAGAGAATAAATGAATAAATCAGTCATCCAATCAATAAATAAATGCGATAGTATACTAACATGATAATAGAAATAATATGCAAACTTAACATAGGAATTAGTGGATTTTGTTAGACAAGGGGCATAACTCTGCAAAATACTTTCTGACACGACTCATTTTCGATAGGCATCTAGTTCAGGTCAAGAGAAACAACTGTATCACGTTAGGATGTTGTATATGGAACGGTTCTGAAATTATCACAACAACAAATCATAAATGGATTTTTATTTGTAAAAAGGGGCATAACTCTGCAAAATATTGTCCGAGATGACTCATTTTCGATAGGCTTCTGATTTACGTGAAGATAAATAGATGTAACAAGTTTGGTTGCCATGCATGAAACGGTTCTGTAGATATCGCGGTAACGGATTTTATTAGACAAGGGATATAACTCTGCAAAATACTTTCTGGCACGACTCATTTTCGATAGGCATCTAGTTCAGGTCAAGAGAAACAACTGTATCACGTTAGGATGTTGTATATGGAACGGTTCTGAAATTATCACAATAACAAATCATAAATGGATTTTTATTTGTAAAAAGGGGCATAACTCTGCAAAATATTGTCCGAGATGACTCATTTTCGATAGGCTTCTGATTTACGTGAAGATAAATAGATGTACCAAGTTTGGTTGCCATGCATGAAACGATTCTGTAGATATCGCAGTAACGGACGGACGTACGTACGGACGTACGTACGGACGTACGTACGTACGTACGGACAGCCGTACATGATGACGACAATACCCCTAGGCCAAATTTGGCCGAGGGATAAAAACGAAACAATAACAGAGATTTCTACCTAAAAAATAAGTTAATGCCATTTCATTTCTTTTCAAACGAGACGCAGACGCGCATTTTGTTGGACGAAAGCGGGATATCGCTTTACCCCGTCAGAGAGAGAATGCACTGTTATGTTTATATTCTCCACTTGTTTACGCCAAACTTAACGAGATGATTAATCTTTACAGTGTTGTTTTCTTGCTGACAATATAACATCCGTTATACTGTTCAACAGGAAGTATACATTAACACATATGAAATGTAGGTCTAACGGTCAATGCGTATAGGATCCCTGATGAGGGTTTCGCTGGTCAGAAATAAGAATTTTCGACCTAAAATAACCCGAAACTTGCATCCGCAGATACTAAACAATGAATACTAGAAAAACAAAACGGGCAAGTAGGAGTCTGGGTTTTCACCAGTGTTATTGCAGGTGTGGCCCCCTAGGACCAGTATTTATTATACTATAGCGGGATGTATTAACATTACAGCGGCAGGGCTAGAAAAAAAAACAACAAAATAATAACAGATTAATCCCAGACGGATTGTCCTCATACTAATTAGTTTCATCTATCATTTGATCAAAACGAATACGCCGCAGACTTTAAACGTGTACATTCATGTATTTGTGCATGAATAACCTGCGATGATATACGTACATGTATTCAAGTGAAATCGTATTGAACTGCCGTCGACTGTACTGTTTTCATAGTAATATGGATTATAACTTGAAGTGAAAGATTTTCCCCATCAGTCGGTCTTCTTCCTGCCAAATCATACAGTCGGTTCAGTAAAATATAACTTCTGCACACTAATATGTTGCAAGATTTCAAACACGTGTTCTCATTTTCCCGCGAAAAGCCACGTGGGGTCAAACTGGTCGCGCAGGGCTATATTAAGCATGTTCAGACAGCATCCAACACTTGTACCAAAGTTCGTCTGGATAGCTGGGTTGTGTGTAGACACCAGATTTCATGAGGGTTGATCTATTTCACAGAGGAGTGAGTTCTGTTTTATTGGTGACAAATCCTCAGAAAGGGATTACCAGACTTCAATGAAATCAATCAACCGATTTCTAGTAAAAAGGTACGGGTATTACATAATTCGTTTCATCGGTTCTTGTCCCACTGATTAAATATTTATACACTGCATAATCCGGTAGTCAAATCCCGGGCATTTACCCTTGAATGGTCAAAATTAACACAATTTGCAAGAATTTTTGAATATATAAAAACGAATGACTTGAACTTGCGCATCTGTATGAGAAGCGGCCGTAAGATGAAACTTCCAATAAACAAATACCCATTCTTTAATACCAGAAACGCTATTCCGTGAGACGCGCAAGTCTGGGTCAACTTTGAAAGCAGGTGTCCGACGAAGCACAAATTACAATCCATTTTGCAAGCAGTGTTTATGGTTAAAATAAATCTTAAATCTATTTCCTTTTACAAATTTTTAGGTGGAATGCAAATACGCTTGATCGAGGTCCACGTGTTCGCCGGTAACACAAATTCATATACCTGATGTTATTTAATAGGTATGAATTACAGGCAGACATTCTGTGCAAACAGTTAGCTTCGTGCTGATTAACGCCACGTGGACTCCCAACTGATTTTCTTGAGCTCTCTCGCGTGAACGATCGCTCGCTAACACCTCACTAGCGGGCTCTTACTCCTGCAGCTCGCTTCCAGCCATTGTCTGACCGTGCTGATAGCGCGCGGCCTGTGTTCAATCATGTCGATGGACTACATTCAACAGAGTTAGAACAATGGCCAGCCGATAATCATGGGCATTGGCGCGCTATACCTTTGTGTTGGCGCGCTTCGTTTGCGCGCCGTTGGTGCGCCAACACTAACCTTTCAGCTGGTCTGAACTGTACCTAACGATAAGTGAAAGAACACGTGCGAATCCACCTGTACATGCATGATAAAAATACAGCTATTCCAGGATGGAGTTATCAGGTATTTGGTGAGATATGTTGAGTTACATTACCTTTGCTTCACCAATGATTGCTGTTCACTTTGGAAGCTCTTCTGTCCTATGATCAAGCCAACCTGCCAAAAACAACAGAAAATAAATCATGCATATTAGTACATATATTATATATGTATAATACTATGACATGATAATACAGATCAATTGCTATTTGAAAAGATTAACAATAGAGTTCAGCTTATTTGGGCTGACAAAAATATGGTCAGCCTGAGTGCTCAACAGCTTTGAACATGGTTATCAAGACATAAATCTCATTTTTTGGAAGGGGGCGGGAGCCATCAATGGAGAGGGAAATTATATGTAGGGGATGTCAACCATATGGGGAAATATACCTTTATATTTGTGTCTTTGGTGTAAGTCTGGAAGACTTTGAACACCTGTCTAGCCAAATCTTGGACAGGTAAAACAACCAGAGCCCGAATCTGACACACAACGCGATCCTGTAATGCCTACAATATATAAACAAATGTACTTTAAATACATAATCTGATACACACCTACCTAAAATGCCTAAAACATACACACCAATATTAAATATATAATACAGAATAAATTGCCCTTGTGTGTTACAATATCGCATGATGAGCAATTACTGATGTTGATTTCCCTCTTAGTGATAACAGTACACAGACAGTAGATTAATGATGTGAACCATTGCCAGCTGCCAGTGAGCCTGTATATTAGAGAATGAGCTTTACACTCACAGCAACCCCGCCAAGTTTTTTTTTTTTTCATTTTGACAAAGTTCATCAGGCTTTGTTAGATGTCCAGGAAATCCTATTTATTGGATGGACACCTGTATCAAGCCTGTACATTGTCTATCAACCAGCTAGTATTATACATTGAGTAGGTATCATACCAATGTACACATAGGGGATATTAGCTTCTTCTGGTGATAGCACTTTGTATAGTTGTAATTATGTATGTACATGTAAGTTTATAGACCAGTTTAGCATATTTTAACTTGTGAAACCATAGATTTGTGTTCAGTAACAATATACACATTATAGAGTACATGAAAATAAGCCATGCCATTATGTCTATACAATATTCCTTGAAAAAGTCATTAAGGGTCTGAGAGACCTAGCCAGATGCTCACTATACACCTCTTATCTTCTTGCTTAATTACTTGACAAACTGTTGACGAATTTTATCATATATATATTTTCTGAAAGCTGTCCTTGTGGAGCTACTGGATATTGTTATGATTTCGCATTTATTTCAAGAATAAATAATTTACACAGCTTTGAACAGTAGTATTTTCGAAAAGTATACCCAATTTTTGACAGCACATCTTCTACATGCTTGGTGCAAATTGATTGAAATTCAAGGCATATATTATTAGCTATCTGAACTAGTAAACTGTGCCACACTTTTAATAATTTCGTCATAAAAGTGATTTTATTAAGTTTATTTAAAAAAAAGTGCAAAAGTTAATAAAAACGCGAATATCTACAAAACTAAAGCGAACTTAGAAAATTTGAAGCACAGTTCACTAGTTCTATATATGCTGAACGAAATTTGAAAATTTCAAGACTTTTGGTCGATAAGTATGGAAGCTATCATGTTCATACCAAACTTAAAACAGAGAAAATGGCCGAAAACCGAAGATGAGTACATCTGTGTGACTTAATTCATTTTATTGCCTATATTTTCTTACTTTTTATACGCCCGCCAAAAGGCGGACGTATTATGTGATGGCGGTTTCCGTCCGTCTGTCCGTGTGTCCGTCTGTCCGTGTGTCCGTCCCTCGTGTCCGGTCTATATCTGGGACAGTTTTCTATCTACAGTTCTAATTTTTGGTGAGTGGATACCCTACGGGGAGACGGTGTGTCGCGTACCAAAATGAAGGTCAAGGTCAGAGGTCAAAGGTCACTGGCCTAAAAAACAGGAAATCACTGAAGTGTTCGTGTCCGGTCTATATCTGTGAACGTTTTCTATCGACAGTTGCAATTTTTTGTGAGTGGATACGCTACGTGGAGACGATGTGTCGCGTACCAAAATTGAGGTCGATGTCAGAGGTCAAAGGTCACTGTTGCCTAAAATCAGGAAATCATTGATCATTGACAGTTTTCTATCTACAGTTCTAATTTTTGGTGAGTGAATGCCCTAGGGGGGAATGACGTGTTGCATACCAAATGTAGGTCGAGGTCAGAGGTCAACGGTCAGAGAGACCGAAAAATCAGGAAATCATTAAAAATTCCTAATTTTTTGTGAGTGGATTCAGTAGGGAGAAATGAAGTGTCGCATACCAAAATATAGGTCAAGGTCAAAGGTCACTGTGACCCAAAAATCAGGAAATAATTAAAACTAACATTTTTTTGTGTCAGTAGATACATTAGGGGGACACGATGTGTCACATACCAAAATGTAGGTAGGTCAAAGGTCACTGTGACCCAAAAATCGTGAAATTGTTAAAAATCATGATTTTTTGTGTCCATTGAGAAATTATGGGGAGATGGTTTGTCATGTACCAAAATTTAGGTCAAGGTCAATAGTCAAGGTCACTGACCCCAGAATCAAGAAATCTTCGAAATTTTTTTTTTTTTTGTCACTAGATACATTAGGGGGACATGATGTGTCACGCACCAAAATGTAGGTCAAGGCCGAACGTCAAGGTCACTGTGACCCCCAAAATCATAAAATTCATAAAAATCATGAATTTTTATGCCCACTGATACATTGACAGAAGACGATGTCGTGTACCAAAATTTAGGTCAACGGTCAAGGTCACTGACTCCAAAATCAGCAAATCATTGAGTCACATTTTCATATGCCTGTCGAAGACGAGGTCATGTAATGCGATGTTTCTTTCTGTCCATTCATCCATTAACATTTGTTGTCCATGCAATATCTCTAGTTTCAAGGTATGGAGTGGTATCAAATACCTTACTCGCATGGTGAAGAGGAGCCATACATCAATTTATCAAAGGTCAAGATCAAGGCCATACATCAATTTATCAAAGGTCAAGGTCACAGTCCCCCAAAACTGAATCAAGTTTAGCTGACTATATGTGTTAGGTTTGAATATTCAGAGGTCTCTCCCCTAATGTATACAGCATTTGTCCTGTGGTGTTGTCTCCCATGTTTGAAACAGCTACATTTAGTTGAACTGTTGTGAAATAAAAACCATACATTTACTAATTTAACGGGGAGAGGGGTCCTTTATGAACTTCATACCTGTTTATCAACTCAAGAACAATAGTTTACTTCATCACTTTCTTCTTCATTCATGAAAAATTCTCTCGTCTGAAAGAAATCCGTTTGCAGGAAAACTACTATTTTCTTGTGTTTGACTATTGTCGATTTCAGTGTTGGATATGTGACCTCTCGGTTCTTGCTCCACGGTCAACTAGTTTCCAAGAGTTAGGCTCATTTTAGTTTATCATTCAATTTTAGATGTGATATATGTTACATTCTCAGAAGCACAAAATTGCAGACCTTTCTCTGGATTGCTAGCTACCAATTGGAATCAAGGCTATTAAGCAACCTTGAAACTTGGACCAATGTAATTGCAGATATACGGGCGTATATTGAAGCCCCTTGGGCTCTTGTTTAATAAAGTTACAGATACTTCAAAAACTTTTTTGTGTCCAAGTCATTATAAAGGAGAAATGAAAATGATTTTTTTGCTAAATTCTCCAGTAAGATTCGCTGACGATTGTCATTTTCACACCTTGTGAGTGGTGCATTGTGGGGGCACCACGGGAGCTCTGAGTAAATGTCATGTTCTTGAGTAGATGCCTTGCTATAAAGATTCAAGTGATTAGTCTTTAAGAATTATTAATCAAGTTTGCGTATTGGGAAATGACCACTCAGAATGCTGAAAACAAGAAAGGAGAAGAAATTGCGCACAAGCCCCGTTATCCAGACTAGCCACAGAGAACTGGTATCTGCTATCGACTTGGTCGGAAAAAATGTATGACTTGGATAAGTGAGCCGGTGAGGGAATGATATTCCATTTACATATGGAGTGGAGTGCTGTACTGAGGTCAAACGGAAACCAATGAGTGGCTTGTTTTGTTTAGATGCATATAACAAATAAACCCTTACGGTACCAATTTCGCATCTGTCTTTTTATAAATTAGCAAAACAAATTATAATAGTACAATAAGTACAGGAAATGACATAGCGGGTACAGTGTTACCTGTTAATTTGTTTGGATTGGTTCGGGCTCATAGGCAATTAACCACCGAACAAGAAATACTAGCCATAATAGACATTGTTCAGACACCTGCTGGGGCGATCGCGGAAAGGTGTTAATCCCCTGTTTGACCACGGAGTTATAAATAAGAAGGAGAAACAACTCCGCCAGCCGCGGGTCGCTGACCCATGAGGTCGCCCGCAGAGCTATTGTATTTTGAATGGCTGTCAGTCACGATCTGTCCGTTTGATGTGCAATGTGTGATTCCGCCGGCCGATTTGTTGCTTCTTATTTACCGCAGAAAAACGGAAGTTGAAATAAAAAATGCGCAGTAGTTCTACGTAAAAATAATGATGCATTAATTATGCGCAACACAAATATTAGGCAATTTGAAACCATACTGAATATGAGCATATTTCATTGATCAGAATACGACCATTCATAGCTTAGTTACAGGACTTTGGAATTATACTGTCGTTTTGTATATTTTATCATTTTTCTACAAATTCCGCTTTTCCCAACAAGACAAAAATTTGCAGGGAACTTGGTATAAGTACAGCGAATGTGGAAACGAATAGCTCATGAGGGACCGATTGCACTAGCGAATAAAATAAACGATAGAAAAATTCTCAACAACCCCATTTAAAATACATGGGCAATTTCACCACGAACAGAAAATACATCATTTTCACTGCCGAATTAACAGAATTTCCGCATTTCAAAAATTACACATTTTGTGCTTGCGTTCAAGATCAAATAAAAGAGTACATCAGTCTTTGCCAGTTTAGGGACCGGTAGCCTG
Source organism: Hanleya hanleyi (assembly GCA_036873755.1). Taxonomy (NCBI): domain Eukaryota; kingdom Metazoa; phylum Mollusca; class Polyplacophora; order Lepidopleurida; family Hanleyidae; genus Hanleya; species Hanleya hanleyi. The sequence goes on along the minus strand of JAVTVY010007608.1, from coordinate 16,530 downwards.
AATTTGGATAAAATGCAATATTGTAAACACTAGATTGACCTTTTTTCGCTTTTGCGCTGCCTCGAAGCTATTAACTAATGAGTCAGCCAAGGCCGTTTTACCCCCTGCGTGCTAATCGCTAATTGATCTTCAATACATGTGTATTGAAGATCACTTCTGGCCCGATGGGGTTCTTGACAGGCATCGATATTAAAGCTATTGTATAGGCTGACGAATATCAGTTTATTTTATTCTAATTACGTTATACATGTACCATGGAGTTAAATAAAACTTATTTAACTCCATGGTTATAGTAATTTAAAAAGCTTGAGATCAAGTAAGCATATTATGCTATAATGAACAATCTCGTTAACGAAAACGAGGAACGGTTTGCGCAACAGTACAATTCGCACTGGTGGTTCCCTGGTGAGTAAAAGTAAATTTCTACCTAGACCTAGTAGTTCTCTCCCCGTTAAAAGAGGAAAGGCCTAGCTTGATGTCATTTAGGAGGACGAGAATGACAGAAAATGTAGCGTTAAGTTTGTTCAGGATAACATAACATACAGGATAACATGACATAGACAAATTTGTCTAACAATGTTCCGCCAAAATGGTCACCATATATTGGAAATCATTGGTTTCTAATCTATGCACAAAATATTTGCAGACACAGTTTTGGAAGCTGCCAGATTGGAACGTTTTATCGTCAACATCACAACGAACAATGAGATTGCTTCACTGAGTACGGCCGTACTCGTGCAATGATCGTGTCGTACCGCCAAAGTATTGAAGATTTTTTCTATTCATGGAAAATTCCTAATATAATTTATAATAGAAACGATGTAAGTGTGCCTATCACTGTCGAATCAAAATGGTCTCTCTTTTTCCCTCCATGGTCAAACTCAACACTCCCCGGCGGCATGCACAGCGGGCGGCTAAGAACCAATTCACATTTCCAATACACTCAACTTATAATAGCTTTGATGACGTCGATGGGGCGCATGCGCGGGAATCCGACAACTGCCGAACATGACCGAGCCTACTTTAATCCCCCAAGTACACACCGGCTAATCCGCTGAATCCCTGCTGTGGCGGAATCGTACATTGAACACTTTGATCTGGCGGAGTTGTTTCTCCTTCTTATTTATAACTCCATGGTCTGACTGAGTACTACCTGTAGATTTCATAACTGGCCAACTTTAAACACTCATTTTCATCAGAAATAAAAATATCTCCATGCTCGTGATTTCTCTAAATGATAAAGTGAAATCTAAAGTTGAATAATCCTTAAAAAATGAAAAATCCTCTGGCTAGGGCTCTCGGACCCTTAAGTTCATAACTGCACTCAGTGTGGCACCTACAATTATTTTGCGTATGATCTTTTATAAATATCCTCTGACTGCTCCTGGTAATCTACAAATATAGGTCTCCTGAATAAAATATTATAGTACATCCCTGTACTGTCTTAAAATAACCTTGACTGTTTTACTGTACCTGAACTATTGGTAACACAAAGGCCAGTGTCTTCCCACTTCCTGTCGGGGCAGAGCAGCAGATATCTGAGGGTTGATAGCCAGCAGTACCATGAGGTCCCATTCTCAGAGTGTCCAGCATGGCTGGGACCACCTGGGCTTGTACTGTGGAAAATGATGAAAGAAAGAGATATGTAACATAGGAGAACAATATGCAGGGTCTGAACCTGAATAAATGATATGCAGTTTTCTTATAGCAAGTCCCTTATTAGACAATGGTCAGCCCCATATTAGACAATGGTGAGCCCCATATTAGACAATGGTCAGCCCCATATTAGACAATGGTCAGTCCCTTATTAGACAATGGTCAGTCCCATATTAGACAATGGTGAGCCCCATATTAGACAATGGTCAGCCCCATATTAGACAATGGTCAGCCCCTTATTAGACAATGGTGAGCCCCATATTAGACAATGGTCAGCCCCATATTAGACAATGGTCAGTCCCTTATTAGACAATGGTCAGTCCCATATTAGACAATGGTGAGCCCCATATTAGACAATGGTCAGCCCCATATTAGACAATGGTCAGCCCCATATTAGACAATGGTCAGTCCCATATTAGACAATGGTGAGCCCCATATTAGACAATGGTCAGCCCCATATTAGACAATGGTCAGTCCCTTATTAGACAATGGTGAGCCCCATATTAGACAATGGTCAGCCCCATATTAGACAATGGTCAGTCCCTTATTAGACAATGGTCAGTCCCATATTAGACAATGGTGAGCCCCATATTAGACAATGGTCAGCCCCATATTAGACAATGGTCAGTCCCATATTAGACAATGGTGAGCCCCATATTAGACAATGGTCAGCCCCATATTAGACAATGGTCAGCCCCATATTAGACAATGGTCAGCCCCATATTAGATAATGATTAGCTTTTTTATCATGGAAATTGAAAAGAATCAGTTTGAGATAATAATAGAGAATGAAATGAAACTGAATGTGATTCTGTGTTGTACTTCACTAGATGAACAATCTTACGTCAAAATTGCATGTACATGTAGTTATTTTAGATGGTTATATGGATTACAAAGACAGAAATTCTTAATCTATGAATACAGCTCACCTGGAAAGAAGGTTGAGATCCCATTCTGCTTTAACCTGTCCACGAGAGTGTGGTGGAGACAGGAGACATCACTGATCGGAGTCTGGTCTTGTCTAATATCAGCACTTACCACACTTGGCTTGGCCAGCCACTCTGGCAGAACACGTTTAACCTGCATGCAAAGAATCATATATTGATATGGCAACAGGTTATTACTTTATCTACATGTACAATTATTGTTAAGATGACACATCCCTTAAAATCTGGCACATAATCATCAGCAGTAAATACAGGCTGCCCAACTTGGTCTCCAAAGTTAAAAAGCATCAGGAGTCAAATCTCACACAGGGATCACATACTCAGGCTACTATGTGTTCCTGTGATAATACAAAGACATTCTTATTCTGACATGTCTGAAGACAGTAGACAGTGTATATACTTTTCGAAGGCCTTTCTCTCTATTTGTCAAACAGTAAATTTAATTTAATAGGCTGCCATCACACATGCCCCAGAGGTCAATATTGGGGCTGCTGTTATTCAAAAATCAAAAGTCTAACTCTGAGCAGCATTGCATTCATGTTGCAAATATATTTAAATAATGTTTGTATTTGGTGTGAGGCTTACAGTCAGTCTTCTTTCACAAACAGAAATACACTACATTTTATTACTAGTTACACGAAACTCTTTTAGAATGTGATTTGAAGTCAAAGAGCATTATTTTGTCCTCTAAATTGAATTTTATATCAATTTTATAGCAGATTGCATTTAATTTAATGAAGAGTTTCAGTATTCTTGAACTTACCATCAAATATAACTAACTTAACTAGCATTATACTTGTATGTCTATGTAAATAATTTATATTTTTTTGTCTTCTTACAGTTACACAATTTGTTTATGATTCCAAATTTGTTCTATCTAATTTGTCAATTATGTCTTAATCAGCAAGTCACTTTTTATACATCTGTACAAGTGTGTAGTGTTTTATAAGATATGTGAATGAATGCGTGATTGAATGAGTGAATGAATGAGTGAATGAATGAATATCAGTAAGCGTATTCATTCCTTGTCAATGGCATGAAAGTGGAAGGGCTTTTTTGGACTTCGGAATAGGCCTTTGCTGTCATGATTCTTGACATTTTAGTGGGATTTCGGAATGGCAGAAATTCTGAATATTGGGATTTGGGAAGAACTTTATATTGTGTTTCAGGATTAACTTAATATTTTAAGGGACACTGGGAATGGGATCCCCCCCCCCCCCCAGAGCCCCCATTAATCATGAAAACATGTAAAGCTTCAACTATTCACTTTCACCATGTGGTTATACATGTTTTTGGTCTGGTAAAATATGAGAACAAGCTGATATTTGGTTGATAGCAGTTATAAAATAGTTATACAGTGAAAGCTGTGTATACTGACTATGCTTGGGACCAGGTTATATTGTTGTTTTGACAGGCTCTGTTTTATCGAGGTTCAAAAAATTCAAATTTGAGTATTGGGGCCATGGATAATGTCAGTATATTGAGGTTGGTCAGTTTACACAGGTGTCAATATTCACAGGTTTCGCTGTAGTAAAAAATAAAATAACCATAAGCAACTGATGCACCATATGAAAAAAACCCATGTGAATGAAGATGATCAACATTACACAACCTTTTCTGTGATTTTTTGTTCAAAGTCTCCCAGCACTGTATAACCACCCTGTTCATGGGACCCTTCATTGTGGTCAACATCCTCCATACTGACTTCTTCTGCCTCAGTTCTACTGGAGTCACTGACAAACGTATCATCAATTCCTTTCTCATTATCAGATAATCTGTCTTCAATTTTGGAACAGTTTTCATCCTCCATTTGTGAAGATTCATTCCTGTTTTCAACCTGCTCAGTTTCCCCAGGAATAGAATCATCTCCCCCAGTCTCTTTAACATTTACTTCAGATTTTTTCTTTTCCTTCCTTTCTTTTTTACCCTTTTTCTTCTTGATTGTTTCTTCTACTACCTCCTTTTTGTCATTTTTCTGTTTTCTCTGTTTTTCCCTATCCTGCTGACAGCTGTCATGCACACACTTTCTTTTCAATTTTCCAGATTTTCTTTTACATATGTATAGATCTGTCAGGTTATCATTTGTTTGTTCAGAAGATGCTGTTGTGGTACGTTTTTCTGATATTTTCAGCTTTTGTAGTCTTCGTTTTTCAGCTTCTTCCTTCAACTTCTGCAAAATTAAATCTGCATCACTGGTCTTTCTCTCAGTTGTAGAACTTGCATCTTCTCCCAGATACCTGAAACAAATTTTCATAGAATCAGATAAAGAAATTGACAAACATAATTATGAAGATAGGAAACGGAAAAATAGGAAGATAGCCAAAGGCTAATTTTAACCAACGTTAAATAAAGATTGTCTTACTGTCTTAAACGCCAGGTTGGAGATTAATGATATACCATAGTAATAATGCCAGGCTGAACTTTGAAACAGTCACCATGGCAACCTCATGATCATCACCAACACACTATCCATTAACTTACCTGAACTGTAATGAAGCATTTATCAGCTTCATTCAGTAGGAAGAATAGCTCACACAAGGCAGCCCAAGTGAGACACGCTTTTGATAAAATGTTATCCATCAAAATCTGCCAAGCAGACACAAACCCCCTGTATATGTCTTTGGAAATAATTTTATCTCAGAATCGGTCAGTATGATCCAACATAAGATCTATTATATAATGTATATATACCAGGTGTCCAGCTCAGCCACAGGTACTGTACTGTAGTCGGATCCGGTCAGTACTTGGCCTAGCCCAAACTGGTACATTTTTAGAAACAAAAGCTCAAATGAGCTATAACAAATATAAAGACCAAGTGCCGTTTGATATTGAGCTCATGGGCTATTTGCATTCAAAACTTGGACTACTTGAAGATAAAATGATCTGTAATTACCAAACACGTACAATCAATCATCCTGGATCAGTGAATACATGTATACAGGTACATTGGGCTTACACACATTGTACTTACAGTACAATTACTCACCTTCATTGAATGTTCATATGTTCAGTGATTACACATAATTTTATAGCCCAACTGAGTGAATAGCCCACTTGGGATATATTGTACCCAGTTAGGTTATATAGCCCATACGAGTTGTTCAGTTGATGTCAGTTTCTGCCTAGGTTTGTCAGTTTCGGCCTAGGTTTATTGAGCATGGTTAGGTTGGGGACAAATATCAATCATTGTTAATGCATGGAGCTATACAGCTCAATAAACCTATTCAACATGTTAAAAAAGAGAACAATATTATATTTTCATGTATCTCTTGAATCAGATATAAAAGATCAACCCCCAAACAAGATCTTAGTGTAAATAATGAACTGTAAGCTTATCTACACCTAATTCAAGAGATAATTGAAAATATTACATATTCTTTTGTCATAATATATATAGCTCCATTGCGGTTTGTCCGACCTGATGGCATCAATATCCATCATTATTACCAGTTACCGGGACGTTCTCTGTAGGATATCCCTAATTTTGGCGTGTCATAAAACCTCATATCAGACCGATAAAACAACATCGGTGGGCGGCGGGCCGATAACGAGCTGCAGCCGAATATCGGCCCGCTACCTGACCTTTGACACAGTGACGTAAGATCGGTGACTCGCGCTTACCATGGTGATGTAATGCTTTAGCAGACGACAACAAGAAGAGATCACTCTCTGATCTGTACGCGCGGAGTGAGTATTTCATCATACAGGATGATATCCTCGTTGTTGTTTTTATTGAAGCTTGTTTTGAAACTGGTAATAATAGTAATAACATGATTTTTTTCGGGACATTATACTTTTTTATTGGCCCTCCATCAGTAATTAGCAGCCCTTGGGCCGCTAATGACTATGTTGGGCTGCTAATTACTGATGTCGGGCCAATAAAAAAGTATAACGCCCTCAAAAATCATGTTATTGTTATATTAGCAGGAATACGAACTTTGAGATAACTGTCGACTTCACGTGCTGAACTTCAGGGCTTCTGATGTTCTCTGTACCACTATCTGACATTACTAACCTAGATTCTTGTGTCTTGAATGGGACTGACTAGGTGTTTTGCTGATATCTAACTCACTGGGTGTTATATGTTGTGATGACATATCCATGTGTTTTCATACTGTCATTTGGTGGCGATATAGATATGCAAATTTTTACTGCTGTATATCACAACAAATAAGCTGCAGTTACACATTACTGAGAGAATAAAGAAGAGCTTGTCTCAAAGAAGAGTGGCTCACGGTGAAAATATAAGAGAAGTTTAACCGAATTATTTCCACTGAAAGAGGTCATAGTGGTGGTGATTGAGGAGCCCCTTCTATATTCTGCTGCACTTGGTTCAACAAAGAGATCAAATGTTGCTGTATTTCATATTTGCGGGCAAGGCGAACAAATTTGTCTGAAAACACTGTATTTCCTAATGCCAATTTGACTCATTTCAGAGCAGTGGAGGGAGTTTTCAAGAGAATTATATGTCAAAATATAGAAAACATTTGGGAAGTCTATAAAATACAGGAATGATAAGAAATACAGGAGTCGCTTGAACAGTTGAAGGTCTGTAAACAACAATAACAGCAATGGGTTGTATTATTTCACTTTCTACTAGCACTGTAAACCATAAATGCCTGTTCAGACATACCTGTTTATGTAGTCCGGGCTTACTATGACCCGTCAGCCACGCGACAGATTATTTCCGGCAGATTGTCTGTCTGGGATCGGAGTTCTCTCTCACACAAAAAATGTAATATGGGAGCGACCACGGGGTCACATGACCTCGTCCCGGAAAAAATAATTTTAAAAGAATATTCGGCCATTCTACAACACTTAACTCACATATATTTATTATTGAATAATATCCCTTCATTGTCAGCTCGAATTTAACAAGATTGGTTTCATTCTTCGGTCATTACAGTGTTAACAACTTCACTTTCATTTCATTTGCTTCAACGAAACCACAACTGACCCAGTTTTTCGTTTGGAATGAGGTAAAAGTTAAAAGCGCTTAAACTTGGGAAGAATATGACAGATCTTGTTAAATTTGGGCTGACAATGAAGGGAAATTATTCAGTAATAAATAATGTGAGTTGAGTGTTGTAAAAATAATTTCACTGGGATGAGGTCGCGCAACCATGGTCGTTCCCATTTTGCATTTTTTGTATGGGAGAGAACTCTGACAGACAACGCCAGACAATCTGTCAGAAATTATCCATCGTGTGGCTGAAGGGTCATAGAAAGCCCGGACTACTGTTTACGGTGCTAACTTTCTCCTATCTCTTAATGCCCAGTGCAACAAGATTTCACCTTCTTTGGTCTAAAACTAATCTACATGTAATTTCTTCTTCAGCTGAGCCAGTACAGGTGTTCTCGGTAGAATAAACATACATTGTCTTTGAAAGGCACCATGCCCATTCACAATCATGATTAGAAAAATCAGCCACGCTAACTATCCATTGTCCCTATTGATTTTCATTGTCCCTGTTGTGAGGTGATAAATTACATATAAATGACTACACTGAGGTTTAGCTAGCCCCAACTGGGACCTAATGATACTGTCATTATTATTAGGTCCCAGTTGGGGCTAAGGTTTAGCCTACATCTTTGTGGACTGGGTAACAGGAAGGTATACTAAATGTAGCATGACTGCCCGGTTATTGGACACTTTTTATGAATAAAAGTCTGCAGGTCGGCCATGCAACGACGTATGGCCGAGAAAGTAACACTGGATAAAGGACTACATCTTTAGTGATAAATCGTCATATTACAAAAAATATTGAAGAAAAAATACAGGGAGAGAGTGGGAATAGTTGAAACGCAGGGACCATCCACGGTATGAAAATGCAAGTTTGTGCCCAGTTATTGGACACTTTTTCAGTGATGGATTTATTTGAAACTAATCCACTTACTGTAAAATTGTTTGTCCCCCAGTCTTCAGTAAACCTCCGAAAATATTTAAACATAAATCCTCACTGTAACCCACAAATGAGTTTTGGAATGAGCGTCGAAGATTAAACCTGTCCCAAATTTTGCAGTTTTTGGGAGTGTCCGTTATCCTTGGCTGTCAATCAGTGCTATTGCCTGTGTGAGCCACACGTGATGCTATCGTAAACTGGCTGCTCCCCGGAATTGTCTTACTTTCAGATGGAGTGGCGGGGAGAAATAGACATCGTCTGCCAAACGCCAGTCGCGTTGCACACTGAGATTCAAAACGAAGATTCTCTATATTTGTGGGAACATTTTCAGTAAAATTTCGTTGAATTTAATCAAAACTGCAATCAGGAATGAAACTGAGAAACTGGAGGAAATTTTCTGACGCATTTTTTCACCCAAATTTGTGACACTATTTCCGACCCGCATGAGGGCTTAACATGACCAAATTCCGTGAGTAAACAGAAATTTATCAGCATGTCTTTGTAACTCAACTGTAAACTTAAATTTGTATTACAGTTGTCATCTAATATTCCCAGAAAATAGCCCCACTGGGTCTAGGTGTCCAATAATAGGGCCTGTCCAATGACCGGGCAGTTATGCTAGGCTTAATTTTAATGGTGGTTTTCTGTCACACTAAAGAATTATTATTTCAAGAGAACCGTTCACAGGTGAAATTGCACGTTCAGAAATCAACAATTCAGCAATTTATCATGTTTATGCGATCCGTGTATTGAGGCAGTTTTTTTTTAAGAACAAAACGGTAGTGACATCTACTTATAGCGTGAGAGCAATTTCACTGAAATAGACTCATAATTTCCTTGTTATTTCCCAGATTTACCTGTTCACAGTAAATAACGCCATTTTCATTTATCGCACATGTGCGCGCGATAGACAGCACCCAACAATTGGGAAATATAAATGTCTAACTCGAACCGGAACTGGATGAGGATTGTGAAATCTCTGGAACGGTTCAAATACAAGTGTGACACCCGACAATCAGCAGTCAAACAGAGGAAATTGAACATTAAGGTTACTGTATCGGGTCCCAGTTGCGTACATGTACGTATCACAATTTTGCTTAATTACGGGGCAGTGCTTTTTTGTATCCATACAAACCATACATTTTCTGAAAGCCCTTGATTCAAGGAATTTAGATAAATAAACTTTCTCGAACTTTCTCGAATTTATTACAAGAATCGATTTATTTAAAGATAAATGATGTCATTTAGAAAAGTATAGTCCTCAAAATCACGCGCTAATAAATCTGTTAGTTTTCATCAATCAAACTTGTTTTTTGTTGTTGTTTTTGGGAGGGGGGGAGGGAATAATGAACTTTACCATTTGAATAAGAATAGATTGCCTCAGTTCTAGGAGCGCAACGTGAAATCTCCCGCCAAATAATTGTCATATGGGGAACCCACGATTCATAGCATTTCCAATAGGGATTGTCATGGTTCCCGACGAAATTTTGAGGCACTTTTGTTGGACACCATTGAAATAATGGGGTTCCCCATTGCAATGCATTGCAGTGGGCCTTGCTTCTGTAGTCGGGTTCCACCTCCCATCCACCAGGAGATTTAACATGGCGGCCCTCCAGCTTGTAGAGACGGACAATGCGATTTTTTGCCGTTTTTCTGGTAAGTTTATTGTCGCCATTTGATGTCATTACAACTCAATGATTGATAGTACACCACCCGTCATTTCTATATATCGTAAAGTATTTGTCGGCTGATGACTTATGTCGAAGCCAACCAAATAGTCTAAGTTGTTGTTGTTGCATATCAAACTGACTGACTGACTGACTGGAAGACAACAGCACAATCGACGATGCCCTGATTTTACTGATACTTGTTTTCTTTCAGTTGATGATATCCACCAGCCTGGTTGTTTATAAACAGTTATTCTAAATTTTGCTGATAAATTATATTTCCGGGGAGGGGGGGGGAGCTATTTATCTTGGCATTTGGCAGTTGAATAATGGTTTGATTTTGCAGAAGCACCAAATTGATCTACCTGCGTGAGTCTGTAAACTTATTTAATAAAGCTGATAAATAATATACATATACTTTTCTTTTCATTTATCCTAACAGTTTAGTGACATCCACATTGTGTGCTGTGACACTTGTTGATGAAGAATAATTTGCTTGTTAAAACCTGATAATATTCTGAAAACTTATTCTGAATTGTAGCTGAAACAAAAGAGTGTCTACATTCCACATGTAGGCCTACATTATTGAGATTTTTGACTGATAGCATGGATGGAACCTTTCCCAATTTTTTTTATATTTTTTTATTAATTTTTTTTTATAGTTTTAAGCCCTGGACATACCACTGTGCAATTATTTGCCATACGATCACATTTCACATGCTTTGTTCAGCCCCATGATCTGGAACCAAACAGACAGTATCACTAGATGAAATAAGGAGATCATGATATACATTTCAGGTTTTACCGATGCCAAATGACTTGAACAGAAGACAATTAGACAAAAAGAAAATCAATAAATATATCAATAAATTACATAGAAAATTTTCTTGTCTTTGTAAGGGGGACATCAGACACACTGACAACACAGACGATTCATTCAAATTTCGCCTTCCATTGGGGAGGCAGAAATATTCCTCAAACACAGTATACATATTCTCTTTTGTGATCTAATTTTCGTTTGTCAAAATATTGCTCCATAGAGAAGTTACTGATATAAACAACCCTGTTCTAGATTATGATATACTGGATTATTATCATGCTCATGCCACTAACATGAACTCCAATCCAACCAGTGGTCAAGATCCATCATCGTTCTTCAGAATTCATATTATTGATCACTCATAGATTGGATTAAGTTCTCATAGTACTCTGTTCTCATTTCATACTTTTGCAAATTCTTGTAACATGGTCAGGTTCCAGTTCTATTAAGTACACGTATGAAAGGTGCGAACTGGTTTGATGGATATCATCTTGTTGTGTATGACGAAAGAAGGAAATATAATGAAGGCCGTAAACATTTTCAATGAAGTGAGTTTTGATATTAAATATGTATACAATTGATTTCAACTTGCAGGGTTAGCACTTCTGATATCAGATGCAACAGGACTGTTACACAATGGATGTACTGGATGAAATGGAAAAACCAAAACAGACTATTGATTGGTTCAGCTGTGTCAGAAAGGTGTGGAATGACAGAGGTGGTGAAAATCAGAGTCAGTGATTGGCCACAACCCCCCCCCCCCCCACATTGGATATCAGCTGATTCCTCAGGAAATAAACATTACGCATGTAATGACCACCGGCAGAGTGATACATGTGTCAATCGGTCAGACATTTTCAAGGATGCCCAGTTCTAACTTAAAACAACCATGCCGGACTTCATTCCTTCTCTCAGAATAATTGGATCTAACTTTTACAAAACCTGCAGCTCCCAATAGCTCCTGGATCTAGACCACATAAATGAAGGGATCTAGTTTATCGGTGCTATGGCAAAAATATCATGTAGAATGGGATTGTGTGGATAATATCAGATTCATGAAAGTTGAAGTCCTGCAGCATGCTCCACAAATATCATCAAAGGTCATAAAACTTTCTGGTCTGCGCCAGTGTGGATCTATACTTGTTTTTTTTTTACAAAATTATCTCCCTTGACCAGGTGAGGACTTGAATGTGTCTGAAATGATTTAGCTTCTAGAAACAAAGACTTCATTTCCTGAGTAGAGGTAAAAACCGAACATATTTTGATTATTTTATTCAAATTTCAATTCCACTTCTGGTATATGTACATGTATAAAATACATATAGAATGAACTGCATACAGAATAACACAAAGAACAGGTATATGTATCTCATTACATTCTTAACCAAAGATCAATACCTGGGTGATATTACAACAATACCATGGTGTTATATATTGTTATGATTGGCTTAACTTTAGCTGCTGAAGATATTTCTAATGTCTCAAGCAGTATTCCAGGTTTTCCATCAATATACTCTATTCCATATCCCCAATATTTCATGCACGTGAAATCAAAGAAATATTATTTGCGGGGAATGTGACTTCCACATCCCTAGCTGGACATGCTAGTGGGGAACCCTCAATCTCAGGTTAATTACCATTGGTGAAGTTAACGTCCAACAAATGCAAAATTGAGCTTGGCATCCGGCCCTATGTTATTCAGTGATGTACTATTCCCCTACTGACCCTGTTGCCTAGACTGGATCCAGCCCCTGTTTCATAATGTATTTTAAACGGGAAACAAGAGGAAGTAACTCTGCCTATTAAGAAATGCTTGAAACAGGGACTGGACGGAACGTCACAAGGGAGCTAACTTTGCAAGAAAAAATGCACAATATACTGTGCATTTTTTGTCACCAATGAAAACTCAGTATTCTGACCCCGCCCCCAACTCAAAGGATTTGATTGGTTCGTTCATATACGCACACTGGAAGCAATGCGTTCATGTGACGTCAACAATGAGAATGACGTTACTACCATGACCTCAACAATGGGAATGACGTTAAGTACTGCCGAGACGTCACAGTATGACATTAGAATGAAATTGATACAAATGTTGCGACCGAAGGTGAAAACATGTCAATCGTCCAGACTAACCACGCCTCCAGATGGAATCTTTACACGACGAAACCCATCAAATCGTCCAGTCTCTATTTTAAAAATAATTTTTTCATTTTTTTTTTCATTTTTTTTTCATTCTATTTATTTATTTATCAAAGGTATATATTTATTAAAGATCATTTTATTATTATTAAATAGTACATATGAAATAGAGACTCGTCCAGTCTACCTGTTGCCTCGACGGAGGTCTTTGCGCTCATCCAGCGCTTGTTTAGTTAGGGCCTGGAAGTGATTTTATCGTCGTGCAAAGTTGAACCATTGAAAAAATCTACAAAAACTCGACATCTCTTCACTAAATCATAAATAATTCATGAACAGGGCCGAACTTATCAAATTTGAGGCAGGCTTTTAAAGATCTACATGATTGGAATATTGTGTTCAAAATTCATGTTTGTACATCGAATAACAAGAGAGAAATTAGAACGAAGAAAACCCACTTTATGGCGAAAAACGAAACGGAGAAAACGGCCAAACACCAATAAGCACTGTGTTCGACCGCTTGAGCCACGCTAACCCCCCGTTCGCAACTGGATAAGAACCCCGCTGAGACAATGCTGTGACCGCTTGAGTAGATGTCCGACTTAATTATAATTATTTGACGGGTAAAGTAAGTTATAGCCCTACATTATTTATTAAGATTGTGCCGTAAGCGTCCTGTTCAAACTTTATTTACACATTCGGTAACATACATTGTACTCAGATTTTCAAATATTCACAGTTCCATGACTATTCGACTATGCTAGGTGAGCCAATTAGTTAAAGGCTTCTTTGGGTAGATACTTTATGCAGGGCGCTATTGTCAGAGCCTTTGTGCAGCTGAAAAGGCTCCAGTCTAGACATATTGTTGTCCCCAGACTTGGCTATTGTACGCATTGTCTAGTGATCCTTACATGGAGTATAAACCCTTCTTTGGCCATGGACCTCAATCCATAGTCTTCGCCTTGAGCGTGAGTAATCCTTATACCCCGCTGAGTCACCTGTTGCGCGAAGTTCGCCTGATTGAGCCTTTCTACTGTACCACGAATGGCTTGAGTTTTTTCATGTTTTTTTTACTACAATGCACTAATTTTCATAATTTCTTATTCTCCCAACTTGTATTGGCGGCAATACACGTCATTTCGTGCCCCAAACCAACTTGCTCAAACCAACTTGTCCCAAACCAACTCGTCCACAGCTTAAGGAGGGGGGAGTTTGTACAATATTTTAATTCTTACAAAAATGAAGTTATCTCAAAGATTTTTATATATATTAGATATATCATCAAAAGTATTTGAAAAAACAGCATTTTCACAAAGGTATATATATCGGTTGCCATGGTAACGGCAGCCATCTTGGATTTTGGTGCTTAACTTAGGAACGCATTATATGCCCAGGTAAAAGAGCTGACTTCATCAAACTTGCAGGGTATGTCTGCTATGTGTCCCTTTGTGCAAATAAGAAGTTTCAAGCAAAAATACCCGTTGGATAAAAAATTTGAGCTGTTTTACTGATTTAAACTAAATACGGCACTAAAAAGGCAAATGTTTTTTTAGTGTAAATCAGTAAAACGGCTTAAATTTTGTTTCTAATGGTTAGTTTTGCTTGAAACTTCTTAATTGCACAAAGAAACACACCACAGAGATACCCTGCAAGTTCGATGAAGTTTGCTCTTTTACTTTAGCGTATTATGCATTCCTAATTTAGCGCCAAAATTCAAGATGGCCGCCGTTACCATGGAAACCGATATATATATCTTTGTGCAAATGATGTTTTTTCAAATAATTTTGATCATGTATCCAATATATATAAAAATCTTTGAGATATCCTCATTTTTTGAAGTATCAAAATATTGTACTTACCCTCCCCTTAAGATCCATCAATTTTTTTTTTCATTTTTCATGATTTGCTTTCTACATAGACTGGATTAAGTTTTCATTGTATACATTCTCTAATTTTGCCCTCGACTTATCATGTACCGGTAATGATGTTTTCCATATGAGTTCTGACACTATAAAATGAACTGGTATATCATTGTTTTCCAACCTGCAGGTCACAGATTCTGCCACATCAACACTTTATCGATGCAAGATGATACAACAGGACACAAGAGGATGTATTACAGTTCAAACTGGATATCAGCCACAAATCTGGCATACAGACTTTTACACATGTAAATGACCACCTGCACTGTAATACTTGTGTGTGTCAGGCAGGCGGACAATTTATCAAGGACGGTTTCTAGCTCAACAGCAATGCCAGGCATTATTCCTTGACTCAAAAGAATTGCAAGTACTATTTGGGGCACTGGATTAGTCACATGAAGTTAAGAGTTGTTATAGTAACAATATTGATATGTAGAATGGGATTTTGTGGATAATATCAGATGGAAGTATGACAGTCCAACATCTCCACATCATGCTCTCCAAATCTCCCCTTTCCAACTTTAATTGTCAGTCAGGTGCATTGATGCCCAACTTCCAGTGTAAATTTGTGGTCTGTGATCTACCTGTCTCCTGCCTGTATCTACAGCATGGGGAATTTTTAAACTAGCTATAAATTGCATAAAATTATGTGAAGAAGGGGACCATTATGCTAACATTGAAGGTAATTTTGGGAACAGAAGTTAAAAAAAAGTCCAAATATCACTGATTAAAACTTTCTCCACACTGTAGCCATAGGATGGGAATTAGGAAAAGTACAAACTGTAAATTTCATCCAGGATTCATGCATTATTGTACCTATCGTTCTGCCTGGGGAATCTTTTGTCTAAGAATTAAAGTAGGTATTAGCTGCTGTTAAAAATAGACTCGGCATATATCATACTGAACTGAGGCAAAACTATTGTTAGCACACTGGACACTCGCAAAACTATTTCAGCATTACCCCTCCCCTCACTCTCTTCCCTCCCTCCTTGGGGAACGAAAATTAACAGAAATGCATGTTACAAATGTAATATACAACACCGGGCAGTAGTAGGATTTAGTCAGACTTGTGACATATGATATCACACTTCGTATTAATATGTATTATGATTCTTGATAGTTCAGATCAGGCCACCAATACACCGCTGGTCTCTACATGTATCAAACCAATTACCCATTGATCACAAGTTTATCAAATCTCTGCCAACTAGATTTAACTGGTAGCGGTCCAAGCTTGAAATATTTTGATGGAAAAGATTAGAAGCTGTTAGTTTTGGTTTTGTGTGAACATAGTGAATGCAGATACTTTTTCCACAAAATTTTCAGCACAATTATTTCCCTTGATGCCAACATTGAATGTGTCTGTAAAATGCTGTTAGCTGTTGGAATAGTTTTGATATCAGATCCTATGACTCTGCATATTTCAGTTTCCTGAATTGGGGCTCTTAAAAATATAAAAAATAAAACTTCTTGGGA
>JAVTVY010007605.1:0-49576 GCA_036873755.1 Hanleya hanleyi | reverse complement strand
AACGATGCCGGAGTATTGACAAGAAGACATAAAACCCCACAGAAAAATATACTGACAGCATTTTACATGATATAGTCCGTTAGAATAATAAAGATTGCAGTACCTTAAAATCATAGTGGTAAAACGGGTCGTTTGGGGAAAATTTTCAATTCAATTGAAAAACCTTCGTCACGCAGATGGTTTATACACGAATATACATTCTATATCAAACTAGCCTTTATCAGATCTGTACCGAGATGAAATTTAAAAAAAAACATAGAGGCACGGCTTTGGGAGTGAAATGCATGAACAAATGCTTATGTGGAATGTGGAAGTTTCGCCGCTCACGTTTGTTCTTCTGATTACTTAAAATGAATTATTTGAACGAAAATAGATCGGGTTTTTTGTCTGCTTCATTTTGCAAAATTTCCATCTGGAAATCATGGCTGCAATAATTCAAAAACATGTTAAGCGACTTTCATGTAAAACACAGTCTAAATTTGACCTTATTTTCAATATTATTGGTTAGATATTAACAGAAAGACAGAAAGTTAATTACTTGATTAATTGGTTACCATCCGTTAGATAAACTTGCTTGGCTCACCTGAAGTGCTTACCGAATAAGCCTCTGCAGACATCTTCTCTGACAGCCCATTTTCAAAAGAAAATTTTCCGTATAAAGAAATACTTTATCATCATTTGTCTTTCATCAACCCATAGAGTGAATAATTTATATGGATATTTTGTAAAAGAAAATCTTTTTCGAATGTTTGAAGACTTTTGGGAATAATGGTACCTTAATAGATCTTTGTCAACTACTATTGATACCCGTGAAAACGAGGTATTCTCAATTAGGTTCAATTAGATAACACGATATGTCGGGTTATATGTATAGGCGTCATAAGCGATATTAATATACTATTGAGACTAATTACACGAGAGTAACTAGAAATCGTTATAAAAGTTACATACTAAATATTCTGCGCCCGTTTTAGGAAGGCAGTGTTATGTCTTTTATAGTATGATTGTCAATGGAAATATTTCCAGAAGAGAAAGTCTTATGTAGACTAAACATCCATTCAATCGATGTAATGAAAAGCCCTAGAGATTTGTTTCAATCGATTTTTATTTAAAGTCCTAGAGTTTTTTGTGTAAAAACATGAGCATATGCGTGACGTTATGATTCTGACTATATCTGTTTTTCTTGAGTAAAATGCTTGTAGACGAGGGTAGTTATGAAAGTTTAGCAACAAGATCTCAACCGATGCAAGAATACATCTTATGTACGATATATTATGTATTTGTGAATAAATAGCGCTTATACATGCAGTGAAATTGAACAGTGTATTCGGATGATTGGACATTTAGGTCAAATACTGTCAGATATACGTGTAGAGGGCTCAAGCTTTTGTGTGAACATCTGGGACAGAAATAAAATATTGCTATAGCTCGACTGAAACGTAAGAACTGTTGGGTAAGTTAAAAAAAAAGACAGTTGTAGTATATACATGCTGTACTAGCCTTAGTGTCATGCACCATACGCGGAGATTTGAAATTTTAGGGCACGACGTGAGTATGGGTGATTGTGTGTGTAGTGGGGGGGTCTCCTTATTTACATCATCTGTTAATGTCGCAATGTACTATTAACATGTACGTTGATTTTCCCCATAATTTCGAAACTTTTTAATTTTATTTCACTCAATTTATGGTGCATAAATAACATTTACAGGCGCTATAAATAATATAATTTTCCAATTAGCAGCTGCATATACATGATGAAATATTTTGAAAATTCAGATCATTTCCGATTCAATTTGAGAGACTCATTTTATGAGGGTACTAGAACTTCGATTTCTGTGTAGTATCTGACAACACCAAACGGCCCTGTTAAAGTATTATCTCTCTGGAAATACAGTAAATGTACAAAAGTGTACAATCCACTATACTGGTGCCACCCCAACATCGATTCCTGCATTAGGGGCTACTGCATGAATAGTTACTTTACAATTACGCGAAATTATAAGAAACGCATAATTCTTTGTAATTGTTATTAACTGGGCATACTTTCCGTACGTTGGAGTAACAGAAAGGCAGAAAAACAGACAGCCAATAGAAACCAAGAAACACAGAATATGTAAGATCGAGTAGACCATCTTTCCACGGCACTGTTCGTCTCTTTTGAACATATTATGTCGACGGTATCTGCTGCTCCTTTGAGTGAATCACATGGCCCCACCCGGAAGTCAAATCGAACGTCTTATGTCCATGAGATAAAGCAAACCCGAGCTGGGTTGCGCAGGTAGATATGTTCTTTGTTTATCGTGTTTAGCACAACACGGATATAGACATTTTAAAAATCCGACATCTGTGCTCTTCTCTCGATACATTGCAACTTCGATAGTCTCAAGTTCTTTTTCGAAAACAATTAGCACCTTTATCCCTGGGAAATTATATAAGGGTGACAGTTACAGGCAGAGGAAAATCGTTCTCTCTTGCACTGACGTTCGTATCAACTCGCATAAGGCAACTAGAAATGATACTCAATTTGCAAAGCAGGTAGAAATATTCAAGAAGCAATCTGCTTCGACTGAGCTCCAATGTTCTATGTTTTGCTTTTTTAACAATGCTCCAATCATGCTTTGTCTAAATATTTATATCAAAAGCAATTTAAAGATTTCCTAATTTGATACGTCACGAACAAGGTGAACCAAAAAAATGACAAGATATATTTTTATTAAAATATTTGCCAAAAGCAGTCATTAAATTCAGAAATACAGTTTTCATAGGGCGTGCTCAATGGTTATTTTACGCACGGTAACTATGGGAAATTTTATATTTTAGGGCAAGGGTTTATAAACTTTCTTACACGCCGGTGAAAACATTATCTAAATTATAATGCACCCCTCAAGTTCATCACCAGCAAAGCTTATAATGAAAGGTTGAGAAAATATGGTAAACTTTGACAACCTTTATCCCCTCGTCCACTATATTGGCATGCTGATCCCGTCTCAATGGGCATCGTGCCAATATTAGTGGACGAGTTTACGTGCTCGCTGGAACGCGGAGTGATTCCTATGGAATACGTGGGTATAGGTCTAGTTGTATCGCTTTGTTAATCAATCTCACGATGGAATCAAAAGGTAAACTTGCATCCCCATTATTCACATCCGTGCATAAACTAAGGTAACACTGTCTCCCGAATTCCTCCCCATGTATAAATTATGGCAACACTATGTCCGCAGTGTTCCTACCGAAGTATAAGCTATGGTAACAACACGTTCACAGTCTTCCTACCCATGTATAAACTATGGTAACACCATGTCCCCAGTGTTCCTCCCCATGTATAAACTATGGCAACACCATGTCCCCAGTGTTCCTACCCATGTATAAATTATGGTAACACCATGTCCCCAGTGTTCCTATCAATGTGTAAACTATTGTAACACTACGTTCCCAGTATTCATACCCATGTATAAACTATGGTATCACCATGTCTCCAGTGTTGCTACCCATGTATAGACTATGGGAACCATGTCCCCAGTGTCCCTACGCATGTATAAGCTATTGTAACGCCATGTCCTCAGTGTTCGTACTCATGTATAAACTATACCAACATCATGTCCCCAGTGTTCCTACACATGTATAAAGTTTGGCAACAACATGTCCACAGTGTCCCTACGCATGTATAAACTATTGTAATATTACGTCCCCAGTGTTCTTATCCATGTATAAACAATGGTAACAACAAGTCCCCAGTGTTTATTCTCATGCGTAGACTATCGTACGACTATGTCCCCAGTATTCCTCCCCATGTATAAACCATGTCAACACTATGTCCCCAGTGTTTCTCCCCATGTATAAACTATAGCAACACTATGTCCCCAGTGTTCCTACCCATGTATAAACTATGGTAACACCATGTCTCCAGTGTTCCTCACCATGTATAAACTAGGGCAACACTGTCCCCAGTGTTTCTACCCATGTATAAACTATGGTAACACCATATCCCCATTGTTCATACTCATGTATAGACTATCGTAAGACTATGTCCCCAGTATTCCTCCCCATGTATAAACTATGGCAACACTGTCCCCAGTTTTCCTACCAATGTAGGCTATGGTAACAACATGTCCTCATTGAACATACTCATGTATAAACTATGTTAAGACTCTGTCCCCAGTACTCCTCCTATGTATAAACTATGGTAACACCATGCCCCAGTGTTCCTACGCATGTATAAACTATGGCAACACCATGTTCCCAGTGTTCCTACACATGTATAGACTATGGTAACAACATGTCCCCATTGTTCGTACACATGTATAAACTATGGTAGCACCATGTCCCCAGTGTTCCTACTCCTATACAAGCTATGGAAACACCATGTCTCCAGTCTTCCTATCCATGTATAAACCATTGTAACACCATGTCAACAGTGTTCCTAGCCGTGTATAAACTATGGTAGCACCATGTCCCCAGTGTTCCTATCCGTGTATAAACTATTGTAACACTACGCCCCCAGCGTTTCTAGCCATGTATAAACTATGGTAACACCATGTCCCCAGTGTTCCTACGGATGTATAAACTATGGCAACACCATGTCCCCAGTGTTCCTACCCATATACAAGCTATGGAAACACCATGTATCCAATCTTCCTTTCCATGTATAAACCATTGTAACACCATGTCAACAGTGTTCCTAGCCGTGTATAAACTATGGTAACACCATGTCCCCAGTGTTCCTATCCGTGTATAAACTATTGTAACACTACGTCCCCAGCGTTTCTAGCCATGTATAAACTATGGTAACACCACGTCCCCATGTATAAACTATAGTAACACCATGTCCCCAGCGTTCCTACCCATGTATAAACTATGGTAACACCATGTCCCCAGTGTTCCTACCCATGTATATACTATGGTAACACCATGTCCCCAGTGTTCCTATACATGTATAAACTATGGTAACAACATGTCCCCAGTGTTCCTACGCATGTATAAACTATGGTAACACCATGTCCCTAGTGTCCCTACCCATGTATATACTATGGTAACACCATGCATGTCCCCAGTGTTCCTACCCATGTATATACTATGGTAACACTATGTCCCCAGTGTTCCTACCCATGTATATACTATGGTAGCACCATGCCCTCGGTGTTCTTACACAAAACTATGGTAACACCATGTCGCCAGTGTTCATGCTAATGTATAAGCTATGGCAACACCATTTCGTCGCGTTCATACCCGAGACTATATTTCCAGCACGAAAAAGCGAAACATTATGGTTTCTGACATTGGACATTGTACTGACGTTATAATCATTAAATGATTACATTTTTGAGAAATACGAACGACGAACGTCCGCTCACTTTGTCTCAGAACAAGAATCGCATTTATTAGTCGAAATGAGGTCAGAATATGTTATATTAGACCTGATCACCTCGGGAAGAAAGAAAAAGTTACATGATGACACGAGAAAATGTTTGCCATGTGATTATGCTCAAGGGCATAGGCATATCGCACCAATATTCGATAGAATATTCAAGGAGTCATTCGATAAATTCTATAGTGCCATCTTTGAAAGTATTATAACCAACACTTTCATGAATTGTGCTAAGCTGGAAGTAAGGGAGTAAGCTGGTCAATTGTTTTAAATTAATGAACATGAATGATCTAGTTTTAATACTTGACATTTAATTTCTTCGCACAGGAAGTATTTCTTTTTACCATATTACTGCCTGTCACGTACAAACTCTTGTTACATTTAATTATATATAAGTAGTGTCCAGGTTCTTACTGACCCAACAAACTGACCTGAAGTAATGACACGGTGGGCAAGCATTGATTTTATTATCTCTTATTCCTGACTAGATTTACGATTTTATAACTGTTTTCACAAACATGGACCTTTTTATGTATGATATAAATGGTACCTATTTGAATACATTGTCCATATGTCGTTGTAGGACTACATTTATATCTAATAAGGAAAACACTAATGCCTAACATGTTCAGATTGTACAGGTTTGATAGCTTCAGAATTATTAACAATTGCTTAATCCAGGTATATCAGGTTTGAGTTGGCCCACAGTATTGGTCTGTCAGTATATACACTAACTTAAACTGCATGTATTTTTGATATCCATGCATTCTGACATTTCTATGTATTCCTGGGCCAGTATTGGTGCATAATGTCAAGCTTCAATCTCTGGATTCAGCAATGCTATTGCTAACCATATGCTTAATATTCTCAACATCAAACATGTTACCAGAAGCTCACCACTACTACTAGTGATGGGCTTCTGATAGTATAAGTATCAACATATTCAAACTTTAGCTACTTTAATTATTCATTAGTCTGGGATTTTCAACAGTATCGCGTATTATATAATGTGGTCACTTGACAATTACAACGGAATGTTATCATTCCTCTCATGGAATATTGATGGTTTAAAAACTAAACTCAAGACCCCCAATTACAAGCGTCTAGTCCGTCATCCATAATTCAGCCGTCGTCCATTAAAGAATATCCGCGTCCAAGACCTATTCTATATTGAATTGAATTGCATTATCCATATTGTTGGAATGTCCAGCAACTTTTAGGCTCACATGACATAATATGTCTTCAGGAAACTCACAGCTCTAAAAATAATACTGAGAATCACAATTACAAGCGTCTAGTCCGTCATTCATAATCCAGCCGTCGTCCATTAGAGAATATCCGCGTCCATAATCCAAAGACCTATTCCATTTCCATATAACAGTATTTAGCACCAAATTCAAAAAGACAATCATAGTATACATAAACATAGGCTTGTTTCCTGCAAGAGAGAAGCGGTCAACAGTTTTCAATGATGCCGGCAAGACATCATGATGTTCCAAAATATCAAATCCGTATCGCTGATCAGTATTCATATTCCATAATTCAGCATTCATAAATGTCACGATGGACCTGAAAGGTTATCATAAAAAAGTCCAACACAGTGTGAAAACCTCAAAGCAATTGTGTGGTAGGGGATCTGGTGGGCTGCTTGTTCTCTATAAACGTAAATATCACCACACATAATAAAAATGCTTACAAACAATACTTCTACATTATGGATTAAACTCCCAGCCAATATATTTGGCTGGCAAAGTGACCTTTATATGTGCACATTCTATATACCCCCTATTGACTCGCCTTACTACAATGACCAGTATAGTATGTTAGAAAATGAGATTGCAAGCTTTAGTTCCAAAGGAATGGTAATCCTTATGGGTGATGCAAATGCAAGAACTGTCATAAACAATACACTATTGGATGACTATATTGTCCAGGATAGTGATAGGTTTATACCATTGCCTAACGATTATATTTTAGATTCTATCAACCGTCAAAGAAATTCTCAGGATAACTGTAATCATCTTAAGCACCATGGCAAGGCAATAATTGAATTATGTATCTCATCTGGAATACGTATACTAAATGGTCGAACTCCAGGAGATTATCTGGGAAAACTCACTTGCTTCACAAATCAAGGATGTAGTGCTGTTGATTATGTTCTTGCTCATGAAAGTGCAATACATAAGGTGGTTAGTCTAAATGTTAAGGAAACTACTCAGCAATCAGTGCATTGTCCAATATCAACTTTATTCAAATGCAATAAAAGTAATATTCTGAACCACATAAACAATATTAACTTGCACCCCAGACCGGTTTCCTGCAAGATAACAGAAGGTAATAGTATGTTATATAGAGAGGAATTATTGTCTGTTGAATCGCAAAATAATACACAACGCTTCATGTCATGTGATATAACTGCAACCAAAGAAAGTATTAACAAAATAGTAAAATCATTCAATGATATACTAGTATCTGCAGCAACTAAAATTTCTCCCCCAATACCCAAAAATGAATAAGTCTAGGAAAAACAATAGAAAAATCACTAGGAAATTTTTTGAAGATATTAAATATCTTCAAAAACAATATAAAGATATAGCGAAACAGCTGGCTAAATTTCCACATAATCGTGATATAAGAACAAAGCTGATGTCGAAAAAGAAAAAAAGAAAAAGGAAAAGGAAACAGCGTGAAAAGGTGGTGTAAGATGAAATTTATGACAAACTTGAAACTTCACAGGGGGATAACCCTAAAGAATACTGGAAAGTAATTAACAGTTTAATCGAAAGAAATAAGGAGGAACTAGATCTACCACCAGAATTTCATGAAAAACTTTTTAGTCATTTCCAAGAATTAAATTCACAGCCATCAACATACACATATAAAGGATCACACGATCTACTTAATGAACGTAAAATTGGAGAAAATGATGAACAATACAATTCCATCCTGGATTGCCATATAGAAACTTAAAAAATCGCACATGCACTGAAACCCTTAAAACAGGGAAATCATGTGGTCTTGATTGTATATCTAATTAAATGTTAAAATACGGCCAGACATTATATTATCTCCCCATGCAAAACTTTTCAACAATGTATAAAACAGTGGGATAATCCCGGATTCTTGGACTGAAGGATATATTAAACCATTACATAAGAAGGGACGAGATAAATTAGAACCACAGGACTATAGAGGCATTACTATTTCTGGTTGCCTAGACAAATTGTTTTCTAGTATACTTAACAACAGGCTTAACAAATATATTGATGACAATAATCTCCTCTCGGATAACCAATCTGGATTTAGGAAAAGTAGACGTACAACAGACAACCATTTCATTCTTAAAACCATAATAAATAAATATCTTTACAAATTGAAAAGTAAACTTCACATAGGTTTTATTGATTTTCAAAAGGCTTTCGACTCGGTTTGGAGAGTTGGTCTCCTCCTTAAAATACTCAGACCTGGTATTGGTGGAAAATTGTATAACATAACTAAATCCATGTACAATCAAAGTAACATAGCCTTGCAGATAAATAATGACCTCACAGACTCCTTCACATCAGATAATGGCGTAAAACAAGGGGACAACCTCAGTCCAACTATGTTCAATCTCTTTGTAGATGATATGGCATTCCCCCCAGATATATGCACACCGATAACATTAGAAAATGAACAACTGTCACATCTTTTATGGGCAGATGATCTGATGATAATCTCAGAAACTCCTGAGGGTCTCAAAAACTGCTAAAACATTTTACATGATTATTGTAATAAATGGCATTTGATGGTCAACCCCAGTAAATCAAACTGTATGGTAATCCAAAAAAGGAAAACAAAAATAAACATTTTATTTCGACTCTACAGAAATACCTCTTACAGAAAACTATACATACTTAGGGTGTACCCTCACTGCAAATGGAAACTTTTCACAGGCCAAAACCGATCTGGAAAAATGGCATTAAAGGCCCTAAATAAATTACATAGGACATTCTCCGGCCTCAACCCGCCACCCGATTTATACAACAAACTATTTGATGCACTAATTAAACCAATTCTTTTGTATAACTCTGAAATCTGGGTACAGAACTAATAAATAAACCGCAAAAGAATGATCTTAACAGGACTAGTTCTATTCAATCACAGACTCCGAACCTTTTGAAAAAGTTCATACTAAATTTTGTAAATTAAACCTTCAGGTAAGTAAAAATACTGTGAACATTGCATGTAAACGAGAACTTGGGCGATTCCCACTTATAACAGATACGATATTAGGATAGGCCTTTATATGTATATGTCTATCGTAGTCAGTCGTAACCGCCATAGTTTCATATTCATATTATTATCCTTGTCGCATTTATTATGTATGAGACATGAACGTAACAATTTAAACAAGGAAGCTGTTCAGAATATTTGACTGGAAAAAGTCTACCCAGGGCAGGCAAGGTTTTCTTCATAGGAATTTGGAAACATTCACTACGCGAATGGCTCAAGTTTCCAATTCCGGAAACCTATTGGAAACTGTAGCGACACGGTTTCCAAGCCAGTTTCCAGTAGGTTTCCGGAATTGGAAACTCGCGTTTTCATGCAGTGATTTTTGCTTTCATAAGGCTTGCATAGTTAACAATAGATAATATTAGCGCTTATACATAATATTAGCATTCTAATTTTCCCTCTTTTGATTGTATTTGGTGAATTGCCCTTTGTATTCTTTCCAAGACCTCCCAAAAACTATTCTGATTAAATCCCGTCACAGTTTGGTGAAAACGTTTGTCGTACGGACGGACAAATAAACAAATATATAAATAGAGGCGGTTACTTATAGAATTATAGTGAGATATCGCCATCATTACCTCCGTCAGATCTGCTCGATGTTGAACATACCACGAATGATATCGCCAGTGTGATTAGATATTTGATATATGATATGTCCCATTTGACTTGACTGACCACATTAAACCTACAAGGTCGGAGGGTCACTCCCCCTCCCCCCACTCGCTTGTTGGTTTTTCGCTTCTATCTCCAGAGCTGAGACTCCGTGACTTTGTCGATTATCATATTGGGGTCAATTTGGATCACGGGTAAATTCAGAATGGCGAAGCTGTGTAACTGAAAAGTGATACTTTCGTCAGATTCCTTCAAATTTTTTGATTTTCTGTATAGAAAAGTGGGTAAAACGTATTTTATGTCATATCAGATTATTATTCACTAATTTATCATGCAGCTTTGCGAAGAAAACCAAAATAAATAAATCGAAATTTCTGTCTGAAAAATCGTCCAAGAATGCTGTTTCTGAAAATGACGGCCATTTTGGATTTTTTTACATTTTCCTGTGATCTTGACCCAAAGATATATTGTGGTAAGTTTCAGGGCTTTAGCCTTAGTGCTAAATAGAATATATAGGGGGCGGGGGCATTTTCTGCCCCCCCCCCCCCCGCTTTCAAGGCTGTGGTACACCCCAAATCGCCCAGATCAGATAGGGTTAATATTAAAATTGTATACCCGATCAATCTCGTTGTCATCTTGACAACAACGTATTCTTAAAGGACAGGTTCAGGTATGGTAAAGCTATATTTCAACTGAAAGAGCTAGTCAAATGGTATTCAACTGTATTTTTTTTTTATTTTTGGAATTTATTTTAACACGGAAATAGTTAACCAAATGCTGTGATACCGTCAAATTTACCGAACTCCAGGAAAGTGACTTATTTTAGCCAATTGGAGTAAAACTATGTAAAACAGTGTGACGTAAGCGGAACGCAGAATATATGTTGACAGCACGAAGCTGCGTGTGTAAAGGTGCAAGTTTGACGGTGTAAACATTGGCAAGAATTACTTCAAATACTAAATAGCTCATACCATTTTCATTTCTAGTTGCCAGAGCGCGGCTTTGTTCGCTCTCCCAACAGCGAAGACACTCGATCTCTCCCGTAAGCGGTCGATGAGAGCAGCGTGTGCACCGGCGACACCATACATGGAGTACATGATGTACTAAATTTTCCACGCGCGCTTCTGCCTTCATTTCGTAGCCTGTCTCGCTTTAGAGCTGCTATCCCCGCAGCTCTGATCTCCGTATCTGAGCGTTTCGGCTCGAATTGGTAGCCCTGAAGACCAAACACAGCTTTCTCATCGCTTTCACCGCTGGACATGGTCGACATGATTTCACTCAATTTCGACTGCTTCACGTATATTACCCGAACAGACAGAAGAGTTCCAAGCCTTTCCCTTACGTCATATCCGACTTCTGGATACGATACAATGGCGGTACTCTATCTCTGCGAGTTCGCGGTTTTAAAATGATTAGTACTCCTTCAAAAAAAAATTTTAAAATGAGAAAATATATCTTCTGGGTTTAATTTGGTGAGTTGTAATAATATGTATCAAAGACAACCAAACCCGAACTTTTCCTTTAACAAAGATAAAAAAGCACGAATATCAACATATGGATCGAATGTCGGCATCCAACTCCGACAATCACACAGGGGTAATCGTTTACTCGCTATTTCGCGGGCGCCCCAGCACTCTACTATGGCGACCGAGCGCCACATCAGGTAACCACGAATTTTCTCTCGTTTAGTCATTACACGCATATCAACGAATATCGGTTGTTTAGTCAGTAAATAGTACAGGCATCTTTTGTTAAGAACACAATTGTTCGTCGACCCTCACGAGTTATATATTATAGATCCATTCGGCATGTGCGTGCTTTTACTGGTGCATTGCCGGTACCAAAACATATCAAACATACGAATATTTCTGATATTATTTTGTAATTTTATTGCAAACTAATATCAATTTTAACAACTGGCTACTTCTGGGGTCAAGAAGCTATAGGATTTTCAATGAAAACCGACGAGAATGTAACTTCAAGTCTCACCCTCGTGTTCCGTTTTGCATAAACCCGCGATCCTCTGCTCCAAGGCGTATGCAAGAAGGCTCAGAAGTTGATGTCATGGAGGAACATCTCTGAATTCTTCTTTGTTTAGTAAATAGTGTAGAAAGTTTGAGCCAAGATACCGAAGTAAGTCGACGGAATATTAAGCTTGTCATACGTACTCCATTCTTTTTATATTGATATCTTTGTATGTCCCTTTCTCAAAAAATCAGAAAATTGTGCAAACTGACAAAAAAAATGCTGCATAAATATTATATTGATGAAGTACGATTAAAAGGTAGACAGGCAAACTGTTACAACCGAAACGAATATCCCTACCATAGCCCCGACGTGAATATACGAGCGCCAGCCAGGCAGGAGCTCCCTCGGAAACTCCAATGAACTCGACTCGGTCTCGGATAATGTAGGACATTATTACCTGGTGTCGCATTGCTATCAATCCCTATTGTCATCCATGTTGGTAGCACACTATCACGCCGAAACTCCGAACAGCGCATGTCAGCTGCATGAGTTCCGTTACCATGGAGATCAGTTTGTGAAGAAAAACCAGGAGGAAGTCCTCAAATTAGAAGAGATCCTCCGCGGATAGAATCAAGGGAATATCCATTGGATATATATTTTATCTCCTGAAGGAGGAGAAATACAACGAGGACTATGTGTGCCTCACATGGTTCACAGCGGAAAGTTGTAAAATCCTTTCACAATGCGCGAGGTATTATGACTCCGACGGAATAAGCGGAACAGTCGCGAATGACTCAAATGAGGTGCTTCCTCAGAAGGTCCAAAGATTAATTAAAGAGGTAAAATCCGCTTGGAATCCTCTTCAGAAAGTCCCGAGAGAGGTTTTGGGAACATGGTGACTTAATGTTGATTCGTAAGACGTACAAGACCGATGGAACTATCTGTTATCTTGCCTATAACATCGATTCCCAAGTTTGATGTTTTAAATTGAGGTTAAAGTTTATCTTTATCGGCTAGCCCTTTGTGTGAGATTCAGGATTGAATATTGTTTGAATCCTGCATCTTATTTGATTATAAAATGTCTTTATTAAATCTGAGCATTTAGTTATGTAATCGTGTAACTGCATATTAAGCATGGTGGTATAATCGCATTTTTATATTCAGTATTTGAATTTTCTCAACCTTCAATTGACATTATATTGGAAAGCGGAGTTGAATGTCATTCTGTAGAATGGACATTTAACTTCCGGTAGGGAGGGTATGTGCAATTGGAAGTGAATGTTAGAGGAGTGCGCACCCTTAAAAGCATTTATTTGGTTTCATATTTCCCTGACCATCATTTTAATGGCTTATTTTAACCTAGTATTAATTCATGATTTGATAATTTTGCTTTTGTTTTGTTCGAACATTTTTCATTGTTATTCTTTGGTATCTGATATATCTATTTTTGAATTCATTGTTTGATGTTGGAAAGAGAGTTAAATGTCATCCCTGCAGGATGGACATTTAACTTCCGGTGGGAAGGATGTGTAAAATATTGAATGAGATAATGAAGGATTTGGGCTCATTTATATTTTGAGTAGGTTATTATATAGAAAGTCATACAGGAATCTAAACCAGTTTTGGAAAGTTTATTGTAATGTTAATTCCAGGGTTTGATTAGTACATGACAGTTATATTGAGAGTGAGAACTCGGCATTAATTCAGCGGAGGCCAGGAAATTCTGACTATAACTGAAGTGGTCAGGAAACACCAATAATGAAAGTAGCTGATAATACAAGCCAGAGACCTGACACTTAAAGGTCAAGTTATAGCTTAATTGGTACTCGAAATATAACTCGATTTACATTGTATATTGTAGAAATGAAAATAGATAAAGGTCTTCTAGTTAGTAAGCTAGAGCCTACATGAATACGGTACGGTATTAAAGTGACCAGATCAAGACACAGCTTTGCTTAATTAACAACCAGTGGCAAGTGGTCATTCCGGCAGTGTCTGTAATTAAGTGTTTGGTACGAGGCTGTGCCAAGTGCTTTGTTTACTCAGCTGTATAAAACCGTGGTGTTTTGTACACTGGTTAGACTTTACCATCTTGGTCTCCTGAGACAGTTGGCGTGCTGTCTCAGAAGTCATATAACATCATGACTTGTTATTTAGACTATACGATCTGTCTACAAGAACTTTGATTGTGACCTACTGCTGGTATTTGTTTCAATTGCGTATACTTGCATTATATTGGAACTTGGAGGATTGAAATAAATCAATCTCGGCTTCATCATCGAGTTTTCTTGCGTCATATTTCCATCTAGAGCAACACCAGATCTTGCCCACAACAGTCGTTTTATTGGTTATGAGAAAGGTGAACCATTGAGTGACGACGCTAGCCGAAACAACAAAAGAAGAAAACTCATTAAAATTCCTCAATGTGGACAAACTAAAGAGACCAAACAGTGAAGCGTTAAAATTTTGCATGATAAATTTCATTCATTGTTCCCCAGAACTAAGCACACACGAAAAATGGACATTTTTATGTGTCCATTTTAATGCCGGGACTCTGGAGAATATGAAAGCGTGCTGAAACGATGATTAAAAGCAAAACCAATGTTCCGTACATAGAACCATTATTTTATATAACAAGTCGCAGTGTAATTAATGTTATAATTATATAACAATAACACGTGTTATAATAATGTCATGAGGACATTGAGATGATCATAGCAGAATGACTACTCTTAATTGAATGTTTAATTATTAGAATGCAAGCAGTGTCCATGCAGTCAATGTGGCGTTTGCACAAGCTTAACTGTAACATTCACTGGAAGCTCGTCTAATGTCTCTGTTATAAGGTTAGATGTATTTGAACAGTTTGATGAAAGCACAAAAACCGGAACATTGGAATAAATACTCACAGTTCATTTTAAGCTCGTTTAGCTTCCTTGTTAAACAGATGTAGTCAGTGCTGTGGTAACACACAGTTTAACTCTTTTACCGTTTGTTCTTCAACTCCAAGAAACGTTGGTCCGATGCATCCAAAGCCAAGGGGGTATACACATTTAGATGTAAGTGTACCGAGACACTAAATGTAATATATCTAATCTATGATTGTCATCTGAGAGTTCTCTCCCTTAGACCATACTGCATGTTATAAAGATATGACATCACTTGATGTATATGCGCATGTGCACTCTGAGAATAAACGTCTTCCGGTTGTTCACAAATGGCGTGTTGATCCATATTATTACATGGTGTCTAGAACTGGGATCTTACGAGCCGAATCCGTCATCATCCGACCAAAATGGAAGGAGTTTTTCGTCAGAGGGTAACCTCTCAGAAAATTGGAAACTTTTTGAGCAAGTTTTTGACAACTATTTAGTGGCAAGTGGACTTGACAACAAAGATGACCCCGTAAAGTGCGCCGTGCTCCTTCAGTGTATTGGAGAGGACTGTATTCCGATATACAACAGCTTTACTTTCGCAAACCCAGACGATAAAGTAAAGATCAACATTCTGAAACAGAAATTCAAGGATCATTGTCAACCGAGGAAGAACGTCACGTACGACAGACACATGTTCTTTACAAGGCGGCAGGGACAGGGTGAGTCGATTGATAACTTTGTAACCGATCTGAAAAATAAGGCGAAGCGATGTGAGTTTGCTGATCTAACAAATAGTCTTGTTAGAGATCAGATCGTATGTGGTGTTCTTGAAAACAATGTCCGGCTACGTATGCTACGGGAACCAGACCTATCCATGGACAAGGCCATTGATCTGTGCAGAGCTGCAGAACTAAGCGAATCACAATTGAAAACACGACTCAAAAAACACAAAGTAACGCAGAAATTAATGTACTAAGCTACAACAAACGCCGCTTCAAGCCCTCCAATAATTCTGGTTCCAATCACAATAAACTGTCCGCACCCCCTACCAGAAGTACACACCTAGTCATTTAAAACCTGGTTCGCAAACGAAAACGTGACGAAAGTGGCCGCAAACGTTATGGTCAACGCAACGGCAACCATTATTATAACAACCCCTCAGACGAGTACATACACTTATGGAAGACAGACAGATTTCAGTGATATGTTTATTGATTCCATTGAAACCAAAGTGCTCAACCGCATGATTGGACAGTCACTGTACTTTCAAATGGAAAACCCTTGACATTGAAGATTGACACTGGTGCCCAAACAAATGTACTAAATTTGGCACACTACCAAAATATCTCAAATACTCCGCTCAGAAAAAGCACCACTCGTCTTGTTTCATACTCTGGACATAGTATAGAGACATTGGGAGAATGTGTTCTAAATCTGGAACATAATGAAAGAATATTTCCAGTACCGTTCGTGGTAGCTCAGACCAGCTCATCATCCGTCATTGGGCTTCAGTCCAGCGTGAATCTCAATTTAGTCAGGAAACTGTGCTCCATTGACAAGCCTCCGGCTGGTAACACAGACAGTAGTGACATTTTGTCCCATTATCCAGATCTATTCAGTGGTCTAGGAAAATTACCAATGGAGTACTATATCGAAATAGATCCAAGTGTACCTCCTGTTATCTCGCCCAATCGTAGAATTCCTGTTGCTCTAAAAGCACGCGTAAAAGCTGAATTACAGCGTATGGAACGGGAGGGTGTCATTGAAAAGGTCGAAGGTCACACCCCATGGCTCAGCAACATGGTTACTGTCGTCAAGCCGAACAAGATTCGCATATGATCCACGTAATCTAAATCAATTCAGTGTGCTTGACGCTGCCAGTGGCTTCTGACAGATACCGTTAGACAACAAGTCGAGCGATTTATGCACTTTCTCGAGCCAATATGGACGGTACAGGTATTCCCGCCTTCCGTTCGGTATAAAGTCAGCTCCAGAAATTTTCCAGAACGCTATGCAACAAACTTTTGGTGATATAGAAGGCTGTGAGGTCATCATGGACGATCTGCTCATATGGGGAGAAACCCTTGCTCAACACAATTACAAGCGTCTAGTCCGTCATTCATAATCCAGCCGTCGTCAATTAGAGAATATCCGCGTCCATAATCCAAAGACCTATTCCATATTCCATATAACAGTATTAGCACCAAATTCAAAAAGACAATCATAGTATACATAAACGTAGGCTTGTTTCCTGCAAGAGAGAAGCGGTCAACAGTTCTCAATGATGCCGGCAAGACATCATGATGTTCCAAAAATATCAAATCCGTATCGCTGATCAGTATTCTTAATCATAATATTCGTTGTAAAGTCCTCATCTAAAGAATGATGTATCTCAGCCACGCTTTGATTGTGACTGCCCGTGTCAAATCTGTCTTGGACCGGTGTCGAGACAGAAACATCAAACTTAATCCAGCAAAATGCAAGACCGGTTTGACAGAAATCAAGTATGTAAGTCATACTCTGTCCAGTGCGGGCCTGAAAGTCGATCCTGAAAAAGTGAAAGCTGTCCAGGAAATTCCCACCCCAGATGACAAACCTGGTCTACCGAGATTCCTGGGAATTTTAATTTATTTGTCAAAGTTCATTCCAAACTGCTCAGAGATATCAGCACCCCTCCGTGAATTACTCGAGAAAGAGAATGAGTGGTTCTGGCATGCCCCTCAACAGACAAGCTTCAATGAGTTGAAACGACTAGCCTCCACTACTCCAGTACTCAAGTACTACGACGTAGAAAAAGAGACTACTCTCTCCGTAGATGCAAGCTCAACAGGCCTAGGAGCTACAATCTTACAAGATGATCAACCCGTAGCATATGCGTCGAAGGCAATGACGAAAACACAACAACGTTACGCTCAAATAGAGAAAGAAATGTTGAGTATTTTGCATGGGTGCAAACGCTTTCACCAGTATGTGTACGGAAAACCGATAACTGTGGAAACGGACCATAAGCCTCTAGTTTCCATTTTTAAGAAACCACTACTACAAGCATCAGCACGTCTACAAACGATGCTTCAAAAGTATGACTTGCGTGTCATTTACAAGCCCGGTAAACAGCTTCTTATAGCAGACACACTCAGCCGAGCATATCAGCCTGAAGAGTTCATCGACTCTGATGTCGAGAATGACCTAGAAGTCTGCATTGTCCTGTCAGCGTCTCCCATCAAACTACAACAGAGTGAAGAGGAAACCAATGGTGATAAGAGTCTCCAAACGCTGAAAACAACCATACTGCAGGGATGGCCTCAAACTCAGTTAGAACTACCAACATGCATCTTACCTTACTGGAATCATCGTGACGAACTTTCAGTTTATGGTGGAATTATCTTCAAAGGCCAGAAGATTGTTATACCTACCTCACTCCGTCCATCCATGATCTCCACTGCTGCATATTCATCTCGCTTAGGCATAACTCTGTGTACAAGCCGTGCACGTGACATCATTTTCTGGCCAGGAATGTGCAAAGATATTGAAAATTCTGTGGTTAAATCTGCAACGAAATGCAGTACAACAACGCAAAAGAGCCACTGATGCCTCAGTCAGTTCCATCGCGTCCATGGTCAAAACTAGGATCAGATCTCTTCGAGATCCAAGGTGAATATTACATGATAATCGTGGATTATTTTTCAGGATTCTTTGAAGTCGAACTGTCATTTCACATGCAAAGTCTCATTTCGCCCGACATGGCATACATGGTTCCGACAACGGACCCCAGTATGCGAGTGCCGAGTTCAGCAACGAATATGGATTCACACATACCACCAGTAGTCCTCGTCATCCTAGAGCAAATGGTATGAGTGAAAAGTCGGTACAAATAGCAAAACGTCTACTGACCAAAGCCAAGAAGGATGGAACAGATCCAAATTTGGCCCTACTGGCGTACACCCCGTGGTAATTTAGGATCGCCAGCACAAAGACTGTTTTCCAGGCGAAAGAAAGCATCATTTCCAACATCTGAATCGCTGCTCCAACCAGAGATTGTCACCGACGTGAAACGCAATTTGGAGAAACGTAGGCAAATGCAGAAGCAGTACTATTGACAAACAAACCAGACCCCTTCCAAAACTGGAAAGTGGTGATGTTATCCGTTACCAAGGAGAGAAAAAAGGTTGGAAACAGGGTATTGGCAGCAGTCCAGCATCAGCTCCACGATCATATAATATCGTTACTCCAGAAGGTCGTGTTTTGCGTCGTAATCGTGTGATGTTGAGAAAAGCGAATGAGCGACCATTACCTCCAGAACCATCCGATGTAGAATTCCTCGAGCTTCCAGACAGTTTACCAGTCCAAATTGAAATACAGCCGCAACATCCAGCATCTGCTTCCATTCCAGCTAGCCAATCACCATCTCGTGTCGTGCCACCCTCTGTCATAACCACCACCAGTGGCAGGAGGATAAATACTCCTGCGCGATTCAAGGATTTCGTCATGTGATGTGATTCGAGGATATCATCATGTGCTGTGATTCAGTGATAATATGTGTTCTATATCAATGATATCATGTGTTGTGGATGATATTAAGTGTGTTGATTCCAGGATATCATCAGGTGTTGTGATTCGAGGATATCAACTGTTTAATGTCATAAGTTTATTATCCCTTTAAATAGTCTCTGCAACTCCAGACTTTCTGTTATCACAGTATTGACCGACAGAGTGATGCTGACTTCATCATTATAAAATTAACATGGTCCTGATCAGTATGGAATGGCAAGCTATATTCATCAGTTGAGTGACCTGACAATCGAGTGCATTCCAAGTAATTAACTTGTGATTTCTTCATCAGTATACACATGTACTGAATTCAGTTTTTTATATCAAATGAACATGTGGATTCCTATAGTATTGGAACAATGTGGAACAAACACTCGATTCAATTTGTGTGATATTATTCAAGTTTAAATGTTATTTGTCAAAAGATAAAAAGATCATGATACAGATAATACAAACTTTATTCAAAGATCGAATATTGAATATACATCTGATAATTATGAGTGATACCGGTACAACTGAGTTCTGACAAACATGTATACAATATGTGGCATATATAATTCTTCAAAGAAAGGGAGATGTAATATATCCAATCTATGATTGTCATCTGAGAGTTCTCTCCCTTAGACCATACTGCATGTTATAAAGATATGATATCAAGTGCGCATGTGCACTCTGAGAATAAACGTCTTCCGGTTGTTCACAAATGGCGTGTTGAGCCATATTATTACATCTAAGATCTGGATTATTTCTCCGTCTGACATAGCTGTCTGAATTTTCGTGAACTGGACCACTGGCTTTCAAGAGGCAAATATCCTACCCTAGATTCCAGTGTTCGCCTCAAAAGCCTGAATGTATTTCCGATTGTCCATCGACGTTAGATGTGTACATGGTGTGAGCGAGTACGAAATTAAGGGAAAAGATCACAAGATACATTTGAAAGATAGGCTTGAAATTTAGGTTCAAAATAGCCACGTTAGATATCGACGCCCCTAAGTAGTTTTGCTCTTGTATTTGAATCTTTGCCTGCCGGTTCACAATGATACTGTAATCTAACAGATGATTAGAGACTGTTCTCTACAATGAAGAATATATTTCTACATTTTGCTTACCGTACAATTCAAGTATTAATATGTCAACATGAAATATACGACGTTCTTGTGTTCTCATGAATGCCGGTCGCCATATGTACTTGCATGCTCTATAAAAATGAAGCGGGCATTCTCTCTCGTCGACTTTATGACAAAAGAGATGATTACAATTTCGACATCGTAAGCTATCCCTTTTTGGATAGTAATATTCCAGTGGGACTTGCATATGGCGTATACATATCTCGCTTAGTAGCATTTGCTAGATCCTGTGTTAAATGTGATGATTATAACCAACGTCACAAAACATTGTTGCAGAAACTTATAAAACAGGGCTATTCCACCAAGCGCCTCCACTCAAAGTTTCTCAAATTTGGGGATACATATCGCATGCTGATAGCAAAATAGCGTGCAAGATCTATGGCGCTACGTTTCGTAACTTGTGTCTAATTCCGCTTAACCCGGGGCTAGGGGCCGTATGAACCCATGTAATTCAAGATCCTCGTGGTACTCATATGAACAGTCACAATCAAAGCGTGACTGAGATACATCATTCTTTAGATGACGACTTTACAACGAATATTATAGATTAAGAATTCTGATCAGCGATACGGATTTGATATTTTTGGAACATCATGATGTCTTGCCGGCATCATTGAAAACTGTTGACCGCTTCTCTCTTGCAGGAAACAAGCTTATGTTTATGTATACTATGATTGTCTTTTTGAATTTGGTGCTAATACTGTTATATGGAATATGAAATAGGTCTTTGGATTATGGACGCGGATATTCTCTAATGGACGACGGCTAGATTATGAATGACGGACTAGACGCTTGTAATTTGAACTCTTTTCCATCCATGGATATCACACAAAGGTGGCTTATGACCGGCCGTTTAGAGAGTATGACAAGGGGATCCGGATAGTCCTCTTAAACTTGCTCCCTTTTCTGTTCTGGCCCCAGAAGGCAGAGCTACACTGTCTCTCCTATGCCAAAGGCCTGAAAGATTAATTCGAACAAACAAACAAGAAAATAATAACAGTTGTCAACATATTACAAATGGCCCGCGATTTATATCAACAGTGCTTTCAAGGAACCAAAAGTCCCGTATGATCGTGTTACATTCAATACAGCGCCATCTACCTACACAAGGAAAATGGTGATCTAGGTCAACCCAAATGAGCTGACCAAGACAAACAAAACATGAAGCTGCGCTATCGAAACCCCTCGGCTCTGAACCCCAGCTATTATAATGTAAGGGTGTCTCTACCAATTGATTGGCTGTACTTTCTTTGAAAAAAAAAAAGTTTTCCTCCCCTTAAATTAATTTGTTTCTGGAATAAATACATACACTACAGATATACGTTTGTCATATCTTGGTAAACACAACTAAAATTGCTGAAATGGAAATCATTAGAAGAGAGCCAAATTTGGGGAAACATTTAAGCGGTGGGAATATAAAATGACGTGTGGCAACTAAAAAGTGTTGTTAGGTTAGGTTGTTAGCAAAACAAATACGAAGCTGCGCATCAGAAAACCCCTCGGCTCTGGGTGCCAGCCATTCATCATGTATTCAATTTGAACCAAGACTTCAGGAACACCAAGCAGTCAAGTGACAAATATACAGATTATGAAAAATTTTGTAATTAGAAATGGTCTCTAAGGTTTTCATCCAATCAGAGAAACCGGTATTCATTACATAAGTCTCTTGATGCATCGATGATGTATAGCAAATTTTACATCGAGCATTTGAAAGTTATCAGAGATAGAGATCATTAATGATTTCGCATAAATTAAAGATGGCCACCCATCCTTCCCACCACTCAGGAGAACTGATGTAGTTATTCATTGCAAGTCTTCTAATACATTGTACATGGATGCTGTATACCAAGTTTCATATAGAACACTGAAACGGTATCAAAGATATACATCACAAAAAGATTTTGCATAAATTAAAGATGGCCACCAAGGTTTCCGCCCAATCAGAAACACCAGAACTGTCATTTATCGTAAGTCTATTGATGCATCGATGATGTATATCAAATTTTACATCGAGTACTTGAACGGTATCAAAGATAGAGATCATTAATGATTTTGCATAAATTAAAGATGGCCGCCCATCCTTCCCGCCACTCAGAGGAATTGATGTGGTTATACATTGAAG
Source organism: Hanleya hanleyi (assembly GCA_036873755.1). NCBI lineage: Eukaryota > Metazoa > Mollusca > Polyplacophora > Lepidopleurida > Hanleyidae > Hanleya > Hanleya hanleyi. Next base: position 26,683 of record JAVTVY010007605.1, on the reverse strand, counting down.
GTCTCTTGATACATCGATGCTGTATACCAAGTTTCGTATAGAACACTTGAATGGTATCAAAGATATATATCATTAAAGATTTTGCATAAATTAAAGATGGCCGCCAAGGTTTCCACCGAATCAGGGAAACTGGTTTGGTCATTCCTTTGAAGTTTCTTGATGCATCGATGATCTATACTAAGTTTCACACTGAACAGTGAAATGGTACCTGAGATACACAAGATTAATGGTTTCGCATAAATTAAATATGGCCGCCAAAGTTTCCAACCAATCAGGTCCAGATTCAATAGGGTTCTAGGTCATGAGCATACAGATGTGCAGTGCAAGTTTGGTGTGCCTAGGATAAGTCGTTCTAAAGATATCTTGGTAACGAGAAAGCTGTGATGATTTCGCATAAATTAAAGATGGCCGCCAAAGTTTGGCCGAAGGGTAAAAACCGCCGCGAACAGCGAAAATCTGACGAATCAACTCAAAATTGTACCATGCACAGATGCCAAACACGTTCACGAAAAATACTATACAAAAAGTCTGGAATAATACCAGCCTAAAACCCCAGAAATACTGAAAATAACAGAGACGAAATTGCACGTGTAAAACACTCAATCTGACTACATCCGGGAACCTCCCTACTCCAGGCATTGTAGCTAATAACATGTAGACCAATAAGGGATGTCGTGGTTTCAAGTGCGCATGTCACATCCGGGTCTTAGGAAAGAAAAACAAAGCCACGTGGTCAAACGTTTGTATATGACAACATAGCTGGCTGGCACTGTTTTCTGCCGTTTCTGATTTTTTTTCGGCAAAGTGGGTTTTTTGGTGACAGAGAAAATAAATACAGGTATTCGCGAAAAAAGAGAAGCCCAAAACAACACGCTAGCATATAAAATTCACCCGCAGAAAATGCCAAACGGTCGCAAACATTCAAAGAGGTTCAACATGCTCTGTGATTTGCCTGTCAGAACTCGTTCCGTTTGCGTAGTGAAGTCAGGTGTGGGAAAAAGAGCTTTAAAAAAGAGAACAATAACTCTGGTCACCTGCTAGGCTTAAATTAATGAGAGGGTCCGCTTGAGTACGTGAGTGAATTCAATCAAGTATGTTGACTATGCGTTTTGCGGGTCCCACCCGTTGTGAGTCTCGACGCGGGACCACGCACAGCGACAAAGAAATGTGGCGCAAGTTTACAGCCTTGCCAGTCAGAATAACTGTGTTTTTTTCCTTATGTGCGACTAAACAGGGATAACAAGTTTATATTTTATTTTTGAAGATTACATCAAACCCATTTGAGGCAAAAAATTGCGCAGTTGGAGGGCCTTTACAACTCCTAAAATCTTCCACTGTCAGCCTATGCTTCCATGCTTCTGCAGGCTTGGGGAACCACGTGATCGGTTTGTTTATCTTTCTTCAATCCCAGAATGCACTGCGGCCAGCGGAACTCCAATGAATCTTATTGTAAATTATTGTGTCGCTGGCTTTGGCTTCATACAGGTTGACATATGGCACTGTGCATATGATTTCACGAGCTCTTTCTGTGGCAGGAATATCAGGCCACATCATTCGAGAGCGGTAGATGAAACGCTGCTAATGCTGCCGTTATTGTTGTTTAATGCTTTACCTTATGGGATAGAGCCCGGATGAGACCGGGATTTTTGTCGCAGCGCCATCTACATAAAAACCGTATTACCTTCAAACGTCACAGTCATTCCAACATGTTGCAGAAGTGTTCAATTGTGAACGATAAATCGATGTTTACTCAGCTGTAGAATTTTGCTATTTTTTCCTATCGGTGTTTTTGGAATCTGATGGCATAATTCTGTCATGCCGAGTTTAGTATTCCTTTAATGTATTGACATGACAAATCAAAATATGTGAAATTCTAGCTCAATTGCATAATGATAATAGTTTGAAATTGAAGAAATTGATGTTGTGGTAAAAATAAGCACAGCAAAAGATGGCAAGTGTGGCAATGATGAAGCTAACGTCAAATTATGAGAGTACTCAAGGCTGTACCTAGCTCCAGCTGGAACCTAATGATATGACAGCATCAGGTTCCAGCTGGAGCTAGGCTGTACCCGAATTGATTCGTGGCACTATTCAGATGGTCAAGGTAGTTCGAGCATGTCTGGAATTAATGTTGAAATATTGAGAAACATTAATACTTGTGTCATGGTATCACAGTTGGATACTGTAGATCGTTATAGATTTGTGGAAGTTAGGTGAACTTATTGACCTCCTGTTCTGCGGTAAATGTGTTTACGAATTTTCTAGTAATCATGACCGATTTAGTGTTAGCCATCCACCTGGAATATTCTCGTATCTTGACCGAATTATCGAGTGTGAATTGTGACACATCGGTCTAGCGTTTTCTTGAAGGTTCTATGCACCAGTATGGCCGGGGAGCGACCCGGATACTGAGTTCGATACGATAACAGCGCCATCTGTTCTTTCAGCAATAAACTCCCGTATGATATACTCGAGCGCTATCTATACATATTAGACTGACGTTTACAATAGACGTTTCTCGAATGAATAGCCTCTGTTTATCTGGGTTGACAAATGTGGAAATTTCTAGTTCTTGTAATTGTATCTGGGTTAAATATTACATCATGTTGTACCGATGAAACTTTGTTGACCTGATAGAAACATCTCGAATGCCCCAATACAGAATAAATACTGCGTGTTGCTCAGTTGTGGGGGAGGAATTGAACACTGGCTTTGATGTACGTTTGGTGTACTGTGAGATACTTGAACGGCTTTTGGGTGCATGACTGGATACGAACTTTATCGGAGAATACTGCCTGAGATTACTGACAACTTGGATTATATTTCCTGTTGGCTGTGTTATCATTCGCTGGATTGACCGTTGGGAGTGAACTTACGAAAACTGGACCCCAGTTGAGCTTTATTGACTGAGGAAATATCGGGATTCCCGCACGTTACGAACTGTGCGTACGAACTTTGAGAGATACACCGGTATAACAGTCAACTGTAAGGTTTTTATTTGTTTGTTTATTTGCTGTATTGGTTTAACTTAGTTTGTATTGTAAATAAATCTTTGTACTCGACTTCACAAATCTTTCTGTTGCGTTTTCCTATTATCGTAGACGTAACACTTGGAAGAAGGTATGGTGGATGCCTTGTACCAGAGAAAAGCACAATTCAATTCAATTCAATTCAATTTATTGTACCAAGCACTCAAAAGAGCAGTGTACAGAACAGGACAACCAAATACAGACTGAAGTGCCCACAAGAGTAGCACTTAGTGGCAAACATTATATACTAGTTTCTCAGAAGTCATGCCAAAGAAGTGCACATGTCATGTATGTATATACCGGAAGAAATAGTGTAACTGAGAAATCTTAAGAGATACAATGTTTATACCATAAGCATATCAAGAGCCCAAGGGGCTTCACTATTCGCCCGTATATCTGGAATTGCACTGGTCCAAATTGCAAGGTTGTCTATTAGCCTTGATTCCAATTGGTAGCTAGCAATCCAGCAGTCTATGATTTTGTGCTTCTGAGAATGTAACATATATCACATCTTATATTGAATGATACATTAGAATGGACTTAATTCTTGGTAACTAGCCGACCTCAAAACAAGAGCTGAGAGCTCACATATCCCACACTGAAATCGACAATAGTCGAACACAAGAAAATAGTAGTTTTCCTGCAAATGGATTCTTACAGGTGAGAGAATTTTTCATGAAGGAAGAAGAAAGTGATGAAGTAAACCTTTGTTCTTGAGTTAAGAAACAGGTATGAAGTTCATAAATGACCCCTATACAATTCATCACCACAGTGCAAAATTGTGTTCAAGTGAGCTTTCGTCCATGTGTTTCGGATTGCATGAATGCCCTCAGGCAGAGAAAAACAAGTGAGAAATGACTACATTGTAGTCAAAACCTGCGGCAGTGGCAATAATACAGTGAAAGACATATCAGCGCAGGTAGTGGTAATTGTAGAAAAAAGCGCCATCTGCCAGTGTTTTTATGTCAAGGGAAGTAATTTTCAACTTGTAACCCACAGTTGTAGGGATTGCGTAATAGTTCTGATACAATATATATATATTCACTTTCCCCATTCAAAATCCGACGATTTTGACTCGGCCGTGCCGTCTATACTGAATTGACAGACGAACTCACCATGATCGCTTTGGCAATGTTTTGGTACAAATATCGTGTATGCCAAGGTCGAAAAAACGGTTCAGTCGTTACTTTTTGCAAATCAAAAAGGCTTTCAAATATTTGGAAATCCAAACAAATTTCGAGGATTTAGTCATAGCGCGAAAATCTGCGCTCTTCAGTCTCTTTTCTCGCTTAATTTCCCGATCAAAATGGAAAATTTATATTTCCTTCAAAGTTATTTTTCAATAAATTGAGTATCAGGTCTATCACTTGGATCTGTGAAACTACGGAATGGGATTTAAGGCTTTATCGAACTGTCCAAGAGGCATAATGACACTTTTTCACTATTCAAATTGAGGCCTGTTACAGTCTTGATATTCGATTAAAATAATTAATTAGGTTTCTGCATTTACGTTCGTTATCATCTGCGAACTAAACTCCTTGCCACTCTTTTCCACGCAGCAAGTTAATACCAAGACATGGTTTGCTTCTTCTATATAAATGATTAACTAGTTCATTCTTAGGAAATATCATCTCATCTGACATGCTCGGCCAAGCCTTTTCGAAGGTTGCTAATTTTATTAATTTCTTTTCTTTAAAATCAAATTCTTCAAACAAGAAACAGTTCTTGTCAGTATCTATGGATATCTTCCTATACTCAATTTGCGAATATGTTTGTCATTCCGAAGGCGATTCAAGTGCGAAGTTTCGGGGCTAGTTCACTAAACAAGGTCTGTCTGTAAGAGAATGATGTCGAATTATCTTTTGATACATCAAATTGTTGCATTCGCGAAAATGATTGCCAAGTTAAAGTCAATGCGAAAGGTATCTAAGTATCAAAATCAAACTCGAAAACCCCTCCAGCACTGAGAGAAATAGGGTGGTCAAAATGACCACTTTCAGGTGGTCCAGCGCCAGGACCACCGAAAGGTGTCCCCCTGACCACCACTGTAGTCATAATTTACTACTTTGGTGGTAAACATGACCAGCTAGGGTGGTAAAACTTTCGTTTGTGCAAGATCTCAAAGACTGACCACTTTAGGGCGTCAGCTTGACCACCTTGGGTAGTCAACTTGACCACCCTGTGAGTCATGACATGAAAACGCCACGTGAAAGCTGACGTATTTTGAGTGATAATGCGCATGCTCTTACGCGGTTTTTTTCGTCTGCTCCATCCATTCCAGTGCAGATGCGCCGCCATATTGCACTTCCACACAACAGAGAGCGGGTCGGGTGGTAAATCATGAAATACTCTTAAAGGGGAATGATCATGTTATAGACGATTGTAAATCTTGTTCTAAGGTTAAAAGGGTTTTCAATAACTCATGTAGTAGTTGTCATAGGTAGCGTTTATTTTATTTACAGCCGTTTACAACATCCTCAGTTTCAAATTTTCCATAGGCTATTCAACAACAACAACAACGCAAGTCAATGTGCTGACTGCAGACCGAAATTTATTGTTTTGTTCGTAGCCGTAGATAATTATTCATCTATCTATTACTCATTTAGTCTCTGAAATTTAGCTTTACAGTGAATCGTCTCAAATACGTGATAATTTATTTGTAATGTTTTTCCTAGGCGAAAAAGGGGGCCTCACAAACCTGGTTGTTTTGGCAGTGCCTGAAAGCTGCGTATATATCTTTTATTCAGAGCCGAAATTTTCCAAGCCTAGACAAGTCAATAGGTACAGCCAGTAGAAGTACATCTAAATCATATATTGATTTATTTTAGGAGCGCAATCACGGTAAGGCCCACTGCCAGACTAGTACATGTACCATATACCTTGATTTTATTTAGGAGAGATATTGAAGTATACCGTAGCTCCAAATCTAAGCGATAGTGAGAGGTAGTGAAATATAAATTATTTAGTCATTCCAGTCCCCTGGCTTTGATTTTGAAATCGGTCTACTTCATGTACACTCTAATATACGATTTAGACCAGGGAATTTTTAGGTTCAGTTTTCCAGCTATTCAGTGAAACACAATGACCATATATAACCAGCTGTCTCGCGTTCATAGGATAACTTTTATTTGGTAGTCATACGTGCTGACTGGCATATTTTCTACATGTGGTTCAGGCTATACTAATAGATGAAGGTATTGATAATCGTCATCTGGGGCCTACTGCTGAGCGCCTTCAGTCATTGTCAAAGAAAGTTGGGTGGAGTTGTTTGTAGGTGCTGGTGGAACATGGACAATCAAAACTTTTCTTGTTCTCATTGTGACTTTGAAAGTCGGCATTTCCAGAGGGTGTTGTTACATTATAAGTATGGTCATGCCTTGGATCCTGGATTTAGGACAACATGTGGCATTGACAATTGCCAAAGAACATTCAAATCAATCAGACGTTTAACTGATCACATAAGACAAAAGCATATGTTTTTTGCTGCTCAACACTTGAACGATAGGCAAACTAGAGCTGCCCAAATTGACAACAATGATGTTACATATGAAAATGCACATGATCATAATACAGACATGACAGAGGAGCATGATCATATACATAACACACTCAGTCAGGCAAATTTCACTAAGATGGTAGCAAAAACGCTATTAACATTGAGAGAAGTACACAAAGTATCGTCTTCAGCGTGTGAATTTGTCGTTGACAAATTCAGAGAACTTGTAGACACAGCTCAGTCTGATGTTTCAGCTAGCGTGTGGCATACTCTGGTAACCGCCAATATCCATACAGAGAACATTGATGGTCTTGCTCAAATTCTAGATTCTCCCACAGCTATCTCAAAAGCATGCACCAAAATGAGCACCACTGCAAAATTAGACTCTTATGTACGGAAAGAACTCCCATATGTATCTCCTGTGGATGTTATATTGGGCTATAATGAAAAGGGCAGGGCTGAAACCATGCAGTATGTCCCATTACATGACACACTGAAGGCATTATTATCACATGAAGATATTTGTGCGCAAGTTGAAAACAGCAATAGGTCTGAAAATCATGTTTTGGGAGACATTTGTGATGGTACCGTATTCAAGAAGAATATATTGTTCCAGGAACACCCCAATGCGCTTCAAATTCTTCTCTACTACGATGATTTTGAAGTAGCAAACCCATTAGGTAACAAGACAAAGAAGTACAAAATAGGTGGATTCTACTTTTCTTTGGGGAATATAGAACCTAAACACAGATCAAAATTGAGTTCAATCTATTTAGTTGGCTTGTGTCACAGCTCCTATGTTAAGAAATATGGCCTGGGAGAAGTTTTGGACTTGCTCATAAAGGATATTCAAGTGCTTGAAACTGAGGGCATCGATGTTGTGATTGACGGGAGAGGTCACCATTATTATGGGACTGTCGTTGCATTTATTGCAGACAACCTATGTGCACATGGTGTTGGCTGTTTTTATGAGAACTTCTCCACTGCATATCGTCTGTGCAGATTCTGTAATGCAACCAAATTTTCTTTGCAGTCACATAGAAGGGAAGAGAGTTTCACGCTCAGAACAAAAGCTGGGTATGATTACCAGGCAACAAGAGTAGAAAAATATCCTGTACTGGCCCCCATTTATGGGATTAAAGGATACTCTGTCCTTAACCAGCTAAATTACTTCCATGTTATTGACAATTTAGCTCCTGATATTGCACATGATCTCTTGGAGGGCCTTGTTCCTGAAGTCCTTGAAAACGTTCTTTTGTCATTACGTTCTCGCCATCTAATTACACTAAATCAAATCAATCAGGCGATGTTGCATTTCCCATATGCTGCATGTGATACGGCCAACTTGCCTCAACCCTTATCTACAGAAATAGGAACTTTCAGAGTGAAAGGTACTGCAGCAGAGACATGGACATTTCTCCGTCTCTTTCCATTGATATTTGGTAATCAGATTCCAGAGGGTGATCAGGATTGGGAGATTGTCCTTGAACTATGTGATGTTGTTGAGATGGTGTTTGCACCCAGAGTCTCCACTGGCGGCATACTCCGCATGAAAGAGAAAATTGCAGATTTTCATGAACTGTACCATGTACAATTCCCTGATGTTAGGTTGAAGCCCAAGGGGCATTACACATTACATTATGCTACTTTGACCGAACGGTTTGGTCCTTTGATACATTGTTGGACTCTTAGGTTTGAAGGGAAACACCATTATTTTAAAGAAGTAATTCACAGGACTAAAAACAGGATTAATGTCTGCAAGAGTCTTGCTAACAGACACCAAAGTTTGCAAGCTCTAGAACTGAGCAAGGAAGACTTGTTTGACAATGGCAATGTGACTTCAGTTGGCCGTGTTGAGCCAGTTAGGCTTCTGAGTGATGATGTTGTTAGACTTTTACGGCCTCACCTCGCAGGAATGGAGAGTGTATATCAGGCTAACAGTACGGTGTATGATGGAATGAAATATCGCAAGGGCTCCTGTGTTGTAATGTCCTTCGAGGATGATGAGTTCAAATTTGGTTGCGTTCAGTGTATCTATGTTATCGGTGGTACCGTTTATCTGCTGTGCAAGGGCATTGATGTTTTGAGTTACAGGCGACATTTCCATGCCTTTGTTGTGGAGCAAACCAGCAAATTGTTTTTGACAAAACCATGTGACCTCCTAGATCATCACCCTGTGGGGCTTTATGAGATAGACAACTTAATGTATGTTGTCATGCGTTATGACATAGTAGTATGAATTTAATTTTGTATTTTTGACCACTGGTTGTACGTGTATATAAGTAAATGACTGGCAACATGTTCAGGATTTTGAGAAAGTTTGCATACTGGCTGGCATGTTTTTCTTCCGATAAAAAGGTGATCGACAAATAACATGATTGTTACTGCACTTTTTACCAGCACAGAATGGAGATTTTGTCCTGTATGATGTATATTTTCATTTAGAACAAAGGTTTCTGGCAAGAAACTGGCTACAAGACAGTGATAGTTTCAATATAGGTTTCATATTAGCTTTGTCCAGATGATATTTTAACAGGCGACAGTTCCGCATATAAATTGCCAGGGAACATCATTTTCGTCCATGACATCTCTTTTGTCCTATTTTGATTTACTCTGTGGGTTCTTTTAAAGAACCAATCCCTCCGTCTAAAGAACCCTATAAGAACCCTTTTTCCCCGAGAGTGTACTGTGAAAAACTGCACAAAAATGGCGGAAAAGGTCTTAAATTACCAGCGAACATCATTAACATAGAAAACTCTGTCCAAGTATGTTTACTAATTAATATATGTCGGTGTGTGCGTGGAATAGTTCATTAGCAGGACTCCCAGACCCTCCTATTTTTCCTATTTTTTTAATAGGATCATATTAATCTCCTATTTTTTCAAAATAATTTCTATTTTTCCTGTGATTTTTTCATTGATATCCTGCAAAACTAAAATGGTAAGCATTCACACGCATGATTCATCCACAATATTTTGCAACAGGATAGAATCACCACCAATTTTTTTCGGCCTCGCTACGCTCGACAACACTTTAGCGGCTCCTATAATTTTTGGAAAAAAATCCAAATTGAAACTTTCATCCTGTATATTTCTTAATTTTGTCTTGGTAAAAAATCCCTATAAAACTCTTATTTTTGTGTAAAACTTCCTATTTTTCCTATCTGTTTTTGACCAAAGTTGGCTGGGACCCCTGCGTTAAGTATACAACATGGTGTATAAGAAAGGCACTTAGATTTATCATCCTTGCAGACGAAACTGTTGGTGCAGAGATATGCTCTCTGAATAGACCAAATTGTTGTCATTATGTCAACACTTTGTTTTATCTATCCATTTTAATATCACAGCTAAATTGGATCATTAACTTAAACTGCTAAAATTTCTTAGGCTGAACTTTCATACCCCCTTAGTATTAGTGAATATGTAATTTAAAGATTGATTGGAGTTATTCCCCTTTTGTTACAAAATCTATAAAAATTCGAGCACAAGTCAAAATATGGACAGTAGCAATTTGGAGGGAGAATATATATTCCAAAGTATTTCTGATAAAATGTTTTTCCTAATCATCAAGTTGTTATTTGATAGATTTGAAAATTAGCATGTCTGGGGTGGGTTGGTGTGATGGAAATGTTATGACACAATTACAGGCACACAGAAACATGTTTTCGTACCATATTACCTGCAATGCCAAGAAAAAAATTGTGACAACCAACAGTAAATCACTTGTTGTCGAAGATGTTCGAAAACAGTTTGGAATTGACAACTCGTCAGTGATAACCCTACAAATATTTGATGGTATGTGGGATGACTGGGTTGATGTTGTGGACCTGGGCAGTCTACCCGACGTGGGGAAACTACAAGCAGTAGTCGAGACAAGTGTGGTGGTAGTTGGAGATGGGATGTCTACCACATCCCCATTATCTGTGACCCCAGCATCAGTCAGTGTCGGCCATCTATCTAAAAGGTATTTATACACAGGCAAACTCTCACTGTGCAGTACTGATCACAGGGGCTCGTTACCGTTGTTAATTGGTTAAAATAGGTTGATTATAGGGGGGTCGAGGTCGGTAATAAAAGAGGCCTTTTATTACCGACCTCGACCCCCCTATAATCAACCTATTTTAACCAATTAACAACGGTAACGAGCCCCTGTGGTACTGATCAGTTCAGTTACTGTGCAGTTTAAACTGAACATTTCTGATAAGAAAGGTCCCTGATACGTTCTGAGCGGTTGATGCTTTTGGTAACTGAATGGTACTGTACGGTCAGCAACTGCTCAGAACTTCTCAGAGGGCTTTCTCATCAGAAATCAGTTTGAACTGCACAGTGAAAGTTTGCCTGTGTATGCACTTATTTTCATTGATTTTTCTGCTTCTTGTAAGACGTTGACTTAATTTACGGTATGTGTTACCTTGCCTGTATATTTCCATTATTTGGGAAACTACTAATGATCTGATAACCACTAATTGACTTGTCAATCTAGTAGTAGAGTTCTGGACAATTGATTCTTGGTTTCGTAAACCCATTCTTCTAGTATAATGACTATGAAATGGGATTCTACTCAGAATTTAAACAGGAGTCTCAATGCCTATTTTATTTTTCATTTTTGTTTTGTGAATTTATAGAACCTCCATTATGTTAATTTTCAGAATTTTAGGGAGTTTCATTCTTACAGAAGGAATCTCAAATGCCCTCTGACTCATTGCTGTGAAACTTCTGATACATGATGGTTTAATAAGGAAAAAGAATTGGCATGTTAACTATCAATGACCTGTCATTTAATGTACATGTACATTGGTCATACTCTTTTCAGTGATAGTGAATCTGCAACGTCAGGCACAGACCCAGAAGGAGAAGTATGTCCCAGTTTTGTGGAGACTCCCCAATCTAGGTAAGGCCATAGGCATATCAGGGCCATTTTGATACCTGTTAAAGGTTTGGCCCAAACCTTTAAGGTAAAATTAGTGATTTTTACATACATGTACTAATATCCAAACCTTCATGCCAAAGTGGTGATTTTTACATATAAATGTGCCCAAACAAAGCTTAAACAGTCAGGGAGAACTACCTCTCTAAAATGGAGGTTAAAAAGGTGGTTTCTACGGTATAAAATTAAAAGTACAGTGTAACCTCTCTATAGCGCTGCTTTGGCTGCCTAAAAGATTTTCTGTGTTATAACAGGGTTGAAATCAGGTAGATTTGTTAATTTGGGGGACACTGTATCACCTGCCTTATAACAGAATCAGCACTATAGTGAGTCACCTTATAGTGAGGCTACACTGTATACTGTAAAAGCAATAATAGTGCACAAGGGACTGTGGTCATAAGAAGCTGCGTCCGATGGTGTGGAAAAAATTAATTGCTATCTATGTAATTTGCATAATATTAGGGAAAAAGATCTATTTCTCTATTATTATGTAAATTACATAGATAGTAATTAGTTTTTATACGCCCGTCAATTTTGACGGGACGTATTATGGTATGGCGTTGTCCGTCCGTCCGTCTATCCGTCCGTCCGTCCGTCAGTCCGTAAACTTTTTCTCGTGATCGCAACTCCTAGAGTTTTCGATGGATTCTTTTGAAATTTGGTACATATGATCAGTACCATGTGTAGATGTGCACGAACTTTTTTCGGCCCATTTCGACGTTTTCTTGAGTTACTCCCCTTGATTTTGGTATGAAGTTTCTGTATTTGCCACCTACTGTCCTCGTGATCGCAAAAAGTCTCAGACTTTTCATTGGATTCTTTTGGAATTTGGTACATACGATGGGTACCGTGTTGATGTGCACGAACATTTTTTGGCCCGATTCGACATTTTCTTCAGTTACTCCCCTTGATTTCGATCTGAAATCCTTGTATTTGGCACCTACTGTCTTCGTCAATGCAACTCATCCCAGAGTTTTGAATGGATTCTTCTGGAATTTGGTACACATGATCGGTACCATGTGTAGATGTGGACGAACCTGTTTTGGCCCAATTCGACGGGTTTTTTTTAGTTACTTCCCATGATTTTGGTCTGAAATCCTTTTATTTGGCACCTAGTGTCTTCGTGACTGCAACTCTTACTCATCTCCGAGTTTACAAAGGATTCTCCTTAAATTTGGTACATATGATCAGTATCATGTGTAGATGCGCATAAACTTTTTTCTAACCAATTTGACTTTTTCTTGAGTTATCCCCCTTGATTTAGTCTGGAATCCTTTTATTTGGCACCTACATGTACGGTCCTCATGAACGAAACTCCTCCCAGGGGTTTCCTTGCATTCTTTTGAAATTAGGTACATATGATTGGTACCAAGTGCACATGTGCACAAACTTTTTTCGGGTTGTTTCAACAGGTTCTTGAGTTAATCCCCTTGATTTTGGTCTGAAATATTTTGTTTGCCACCTACTGAACGCAACTCGTCTCAGACTTTTTGATGGATACTTTTGTAATTTGGTACAATGATCGGTATCATGTGTAGATTCATATGCACGAACTGTTTTTGAGCCAATTCGACGTTTTTCTTCAGTTACTCCCCTTGATTTTAGTCTGAAATTCTTGTATTTGGCACCTACTGTTTATTTTGACCCATTCAACATTTTCTTTGAGTTATTCCCGTCGATTTTATCTGAAATCATTTTATTTCACCCCCATTGTCCTTGTGAATGCAACTCTTTCCTGACTTTTCTGTGAATTCTTTTGAAATTTGGTACAAACACTCAACACCATGTGTACATGTGCATGATCTTTTTCGAAGGTTACATTTTATTTCGCACCTACTGTCCTTGTGAACACCACTGGGTCCTGCTACTACAAATACCGCTCCAGGCCCTTACATACCACCCCCAGCCCCCCCCCCCTCCGACCTGATTTCCAAACCTGCCTACACTACTAGATACAGCAATGATGGCTTATACATGTGCAGTATTATGACAATTGCAACAATACAATACACCTACAGTCCAGGTATGTTCATTTGTATAACTCGACCTTTGTCTATAGTTCAACATTCACGAGATAAAAATGTCGTTTATCGACTATTATTTTACTGACGTATTTTGGGTTCAATTGAACTCTTGTTTCCACAGTCACACCATCAGATGCAGCTAAGAATCCTATGACCACAGTCGCCTGTGCGCTATTATTGCTTTTACATGTAATATACTTTTGAACAACCCCTTTTACCTCCATTTTAGAGGTAGTTCTCCCTGACTGCTAAAGGGGTGTCCCCAAACTAACGCTGGATTTTCCCCTGAAGGCCATCCATAATATTATTCGTGTTTCCATTAACCCTACCTACCCATTGCATTCGAGAGAAAAAAAAGTTTTAGGTTGGCATTTATTTTTATGCCTCTGCCGCCGGAGCCGGAGGCATTATGTTTTCGGGTTGTCTGTCCGTCCGTTCGTCCGTGCATTCGTCCCTCCGGATATTTGTGAACGCGATAATTCCAGATCGCCTGGTGGGATTCCCCTCAAATTTTGTGGAAGCAATCAGTATAAAAGTACCATGAACTGATTAACTTTTGGGTTTCATAGGTCAAAGTTCAAGGTCACTATATGCGGAAGTAGGGTGAGGAAGATGACTTGGGGGTCCAAGCGTAATGTTACAGGTCACCTAGATGACTTGGGGGTCCAAGCATAATGTTATAGGTCACGCCTGGTGGGATTTTCCTCAAATTTTGTGGAAGCAATTAGTATAAAAGTACCATGAACTGATTAACTTTTGGGTTTCACAGGTCAAAGTTCAAGGTCGCGATATGCGGAGGCATCCCCGTCGACGCCGTGGGGTCGAATTCTACTTGTTTATTTATGTTTTGAACAGAATTTCGTGAAATCTGATACAAAAAAGTCCAAAATTGGCAGTTGGGGGAAAAAATTTAAGGAAAAAAATATTGTCCCACCCAATTACTTTAAAATTGGTTACTGGAAACACAAGTATTATTATGGATGGCCCAATTCTCAGGGTTGAAATAAGCATGCAAATACAATTCATGCAGTCTGCCCAAGTTGTCACAGATCTTCAACCGGAAAAATATTGTCTCTATATACATGTAGGCCCTACTACATGCATGGAATTTGAAATATTTGGGTAAACCCATTCCTGTAATTTATATCATTTTTGTTTTAGGCGCCGTCTGTGGCCAGTCCGCTTTGTTATAAAGGAGGATTTTTTCCGCCGCCCGTTATGGGAAAAACTGTGCAGACAAGAAAATCTATCGAGGACTGATCGAGGTCATCTACTTGATGGTTTATATGATGAATGTATCAAATACGCCATGTGAGTATTCAGTGTGTCAAATTAATGTAGTCCTACCAGCATTAGAGTTTTCTGGCAGCCCTCTTAATTTTCAGTAGTCAATGTGGCATTCTGTTTTCTTGTGAATGTGGAAAAATGAATCAATAATTATGATGAATTTCAACAGAGGAAGAAAATCAGTTAATTCATGCAAATTGTTAGATTATTAACATTGAGAGCCTAGTGGTCAAACAATCAGATGATTTCTAGCCCTTGAATGTTAAAAAAAATAGGTAGCCCATGACCCGTGTTCACGATGTTGAAATGGTCTTATAAAACAGGGTATACAAGTACTTCATCACTTTTAAAGGCGACATTTGGATATTGGTCACCAACTTCCAAGTGTGATGGTCATACAGGCATTGGGGTATACTAGTTTATTGTCTTTTGAAGGCAGGAAAAAGAGTTTTATAGCAGGCGGTAGCTTATCTTATGTATCAATGACGGCTGTGTTGTGAAGTTTGGATAGCACTAAAAAGTATCGCCTTTTCATTTGTCTTCAGTTTTCATATTGATATCCTTCAGAGAAATTGTTGTGCACACATGTACATGTAACTTGATTTCTGGCTATGGATAAATTGTCCTTGCTTATTATGTTTAAGGTACCCTGGCAGTGATAAGTACAACGAGGTAATTCCCTCTCTGTTGGAGAAATTCCCATACCTCCAATGTGGTGTGCCATTACAGGATGCGAAGGTGAGAATATACATTTTCTTCTCTCCGTTTGTTCCCTTGTCCCCTCACTGTTTTGGCAGATGGGTATTGCCATTGTCATGCATGTCTGTTACCACAATATCAGGAAAACCGATCCAAACTGACATACAGTAACCATTTGACATGGTAAGCTTATGTTTCCGGATGGAAAACTATTGTTCTGACCAAATCCGCTAATCAGTTCATTTTTTTTTTATTGTTTGGTATATGCTTTGTCACACTATAGGCCTACGTTACAGAGCTGTACCCTTTCTTGATTTATTGTCTTCTTATTTGGTATTTTAATTTATTGTGAATATTATTATTTTTTTGTAAATTGTTCTTTACCGTGGTCGCTTTTTGACCTTGGTCCCATCAGACAAAATCTTTGAGAAGAGTTATTCCCCTTGGTGCACCTGGCTGTGTTTTATCCCCTTTTTGTTACTGAAACAGTCTCATTAGATGATGCCTTATTGACCGATTCGATTTTTCTGCCCCGTGGAGTGCCTGGGCACCTTTCTTGTCATTCTTCATTCCCCAAGCTTTCTTGTTTTTGGACTCCTTCCGAATCCAATGTTCTCCTAAACTTTTGTATGGCCTAACCTACAAACCTTTTGTCTCTCTCCCTCCCCATTCCAGAATAGTTTCCCCAGGTTTCCTTACCTTGTCGTAGGAGGCAGCTGATTGAGATCGTTGCTATTGCAGTGTTTTTTTGGAGTAACTGTCTGAGTATGGTAAAGAATATTGGATGTGACATTAAAAATAACCCACTGAGTATGCCGCTTTCTTGATCAGTTTTGCAGGTTTTAAAGATACACAAGCCAAAATAGACAGTCAGTGACACCTATTAAGC
Source organism: Hanleya hanleyi (assembly GCA_036873755.1). Classification (NCBI taxonomy): domain Eukaryota; kingdom Metazoa; phylum Mollusca; class Polyplacophora; order Lepidopleurida; family Hanleyidae; genus Hanleya; species Hanleya hanleyi. The sequence goes on along the minus strand of JAVTVY010007605.1, from coordinate 10,333 downwards.
AATACTAATGTCTTCGCTGAAATGACACTCGCTCAACCAAATACATTTCCCCATTCTACAAGATCATTATGATTGTATTACATAGCCATAATTTGAAATTTAATATAAATTTAACATTGGCATTGGCTCATTATTCCAATACTGAGACTCCTTAAAGATACAACCCTTGTAATCTCCTACTTCTTGTTGATTAGGGAATGTCTGTGTGATTTGTCGCCACAGTTAATGCCTCCATATGAATGATGCCTGTAATTGTTTATGTTTATGATATTTATTTTTTTAACATCGTTCAAAAATTACACAGGAGAAGTGGAAAATAGACTTAAGGCAGAAATTCCGGAACAACAGGAAGCGAAGAGATCATGATCTCCCAGAAGTTCGAGATAAGAGACTGCCTAAAAATAAGAAGACTTCCATTCCCGGGATCCCAAGTGCAGTTAAGAACCAGTGGAATATTCCAAATTTTCTGCCACCATATCCGGGCGGGGAAGATGAGGAAAGTGTTGTAAAACTTAAATCAACGCTACTCCAACAATTTAAGTTACCGGAAGTCAAAAGAGACAGTGGTCTCATCGATGAGCTTATGGCAGCGACCTTACCTGATCGGCGTCATCAGCTTGTATTGGATCAGGTGTCAATCTCACATCTACGGGAAATATATCCTTTGCTGTTTTCGGCAAACGAGGTGTGTAAATTCATTTGAATATGCTGACAACAATGCATTAAAGAAATGTGATTTTTTTCAACATTTAATTCTGGCATTGAAATCAAATTAAGCTGAAGATAATTCAAAGTGGGGTTATTCTGCAACCCACCATGGGAGCTATTAAACTAAAATTACCTGTCATAAGGGCTACAGGTAAATAAACTTTCTCTCTGGTCTCCTTCAAAGACTACCTGAACATGCACTCATTGCAAATGAGCATTTCAGCATTCAGTGGAAGATATTGTGTTTCAAAACTTCAGACATGTCGATGATAATGTTTTTATTTAATAATAATACCTAACCATTTTTTTAAGGGATATAATATTATCACATTTAGCAGCGCTGATTTTAAAAGTAACTGTCTGCTATAATACTGAATGGTTACAGATCAGTACTAATCAGTAATTGTGCAATTATACTGTTGTGTTTCTCACTGTACTCTGTTATATCTGAAGCTGATATGGGCTCTTCATTTTGCAAAGTTATGTCCCTTTTTCTCACATAATCATGAATGGTCGGTAATCATAATGTATATAACACCATGTCTGCAGAATCTTGCCTGGTATACATGTAGCTACCGCACTTGTTCATTATATTTAAAAAATTGTTCATATTTCCTTTTTTGAGGTCTTCTAGTGCGATTCATTTTTGTCAATAAAACAGAAATGATATAGTGAAATCTGAATATTCTGAATTTTCAGCTGCTCAACGAGTATAACAGACTTGTTGGTTATAACCTCCACAATGCATTTGATGCTGGTATGGAAAAATATGCTGAGAAAGTCGTCCGCCTTCCAGTACTCAAATCAGAAGAAGAAGCTATCAAACCACTACGCTTGTCAATTTCTGCGAGCAAAACCGACAAGGAAAGGAAGTGTGAGTATTCTGTTCCTTTTTACAGATTCTCGATACACTCTTATTCTTTGTCTTATATTTGTGCTATGTTTTGGCCAGTGGTTCGGGTTATATCCTGGCTCATATCATGTGGGGAAGTTGTCAGTAACTTGCCCATGTTCGGTGTTCTTCCTAGGTTCAACTTCCCTGCACATGTAAAATTGGCGAGAGCGCTACATGTATATGAGTGAAGTGATAATTTCTGCTACGTTAACAACAACCCCCTTCCCCATCCCACTAGTTGGAAAGAAAACGGGAGAGCATTTAAAGCCCTGGGAATATGCTGTATTTGTCCTATGATGGTTTATCCTGTATTTCCACTGATTACTGGTAGATAATGGTAACCACAATGTGAGATTTCAGACTAGTAACCATGTTTCGAAATTGACATACGATTTGTCTGTGTGCACAATGATAATGGAATGCAAATTGATCAGAATCCAGGTTGTTGATGTTATTATTTGTCTGTCTATTGTCTTTGGTTCTGTGTGACATTTATCATCAAAGCCAATTACTTCTTTTGGAGACAGGTTTGACCCACTTTCGCATTCAACTGCAAAATGACCACATTTTTCGGTTATGGTGTGTGGTTTCTGTTTGCATGTTGAATGATGTTGCAATAAATTAAGTTGTTTAACATATGTCATGTATTCAGTGCAAACTGATCATTTATCCAATATTTTTGTGTTCAACCCTTCTAATTACAGATGCCATTTGGTGTACCAGTATAATGCTGATTGTCTTCAATGTGAAGGAGAAACCTAGAAGTTTTATTAACCTTGATGGCGAGGATGTCCCCTACCCAACCATCCGCATCACAGCCGGAGATATTCTGGACGGACAGTTTGTGATCATGGCAGAAAATGTGAAGATTGCCGAGTCGAGATGCTTCATCGAAGCAGTCAAATGCTTTTTTGCAGCCTTCTATGTGCTAAATTTCGCCTTCCCAGCAAAATCTATCGGTAGCTTCCTCACATTCATCCAGAAAGTGATTGTTAATCACAAAGATGAGGCTAAAAAAGACATTAAAGTTATAAATCTTTTAACAAAGATTAATACAATGTAGTATTGTTCCGAGTGAAACAGTGATGAAAATATTCTGGTTTGTAGCGGCATTCCGATTTCATGGAATTACTTGTTGAAACTTCTGTTTTACCAGAAAAGGTAATAGTTGATTTTGAATAAAAAACTTGTGCAGTTACAGGATATATTTTATGATTGTCTTGATTTCTCGGTAGCTGATGAAGGTAGGACTGTTTCAGGAAAAAGGTATGTGGGGTTACCCTGCTTAGCAGTGCTTATTATCTCTTTTATATCGTCTTCTGGCGAAGTATCACCGTAAGACGATATAAAAGAGATAATAAGCATTGCTAAGCAGGATAACGTGGAGAAGAGGAAGGCAAATATTTTCCAGCCCGACTACCCTTACCATTTATCTAATCTTCCCCAAGATAAAAATAGCCCACAACGAACTAAGAAGAATTGCCATCCCCCACCCTATATTCCTTTGTATTCACATGTCCTTGATTGCATGCATCGACAATGGATAAAACTGCTTGTAGGCGCCCCAACCCGCGGTATCAAACTTGTTTGTCTTTACTGCATACGACGAAATATATTAAGGATTGTGGCTTCTTAAAATTTGGCAAAATTTGACAACCTTTCAAGTTTGCGATGATGTAATTAAAAACTGTTCGACCATTAGGCATTTCTTCATTACCACCAGTTGTAGATGTAGGGAAGCTGATGAAGTCCTGTGAAAATTAGAATACGAGTTCAGCAATAATGTGACACAGAGTGTGAAGATTTTGATCCTGTGGGTATAGAAATGTTTTAACCCAAAGGGTAATTCAGTTTCACCCAGCGGGTGTTTAGGTCGACCCGGAGGGTAGTCTAGATTGACCCAGACAATAGTCCAGCATGACCCACAGGGTAGTCCAGTTTGAACCACAGGGTAGTCCTGTTTGACCCTCAGGGTAGTCAAGTTTGACCCTCAGGGTAGTCAAGTTTGACCCACTGGGTAGTCAAGTTTGACCCACTGGGTAGTCAAGTTTGACCCTCAGGGTAGTCCTGTTTGACCCGCTGGGTAGTCAAGTTTGACCCACTGGGTAGTCAAGTTTGACCCACTGGGTAGTCAAGTTTGGCCCTCAGGGTAGTCAAGTTTGACCCGCTGGGTAGTCAAGTTTGACCCACTGGGTAGTCAAGTTCGACCTACTGGGTAGTCAAGTTCGACCCACTGGGTAGTCAAGTTCGACCCAGAGGGTGGTCGACTTTTGACCTTTAGGGTGGTCACTTTGACCATTAATGTGGTCATTTCCTTGACCACCCTGAGGTGGTCAGCTGGACCACTTGGAGTAACACCTCGGGTACAATTGCTGGACCATCTACAAGTAGTCATTTTGACCACCTTATTTCTCTCAGTGAGGGAAGAAAGGCCCTAGCTTTTGGCCACGAGGTCAACATCGTTTTTATGGCCAGTATCTGATATATATGACGTAAACTGATTGACAAAGTAACGTAAATTTTGTATAGAACCAGTAAATTCTAGCAGAAATGGGCTCCGACTTGAGAGAATGATGTCAAATGTAATATGTTTCTGCGCATTGTCTGCTGATACACATAAGTATTGAATTTACGGAAGTGATTAATGCTATTCTAATGGGATTCTGAGTACGGAAGAGGACGGGAACATCAATACCAGCGAATCAAGGCCCTGGCTTGCGAGAATGAGGATAGAGAGGCTGTGTTCTGAAAGAGAATCATTCAAAATAGCTATTTGCCAAATGTCATGCAACCAAAAGTGCACAATATAACTGCACGACTGCGAGATATTGTTCGCGCACAGGGGTGTCCAACTCATTCAATACTACATATTCATTTCTGTCTCTTCGAAGTGGGCTACCATTTGAAATTGTTCGGTAATGAGTGAGTCCATCTGAATCCTTTCGTCGGCAAAATAAGCATTCAAGATTCAAGATTTTATTGTACAAACACCAGTCAAAGGCAGAGTACAAAATTTTAAGAGGAATACAACTAGAGAAACAATGGAACAGTGACATGAATATTAATATTGATGTTATATCCGAGTGTTATCGTTGATATTAGAATCTTGATTTTTGGCATTAAAGTGCATCAGGGGACTGTAACAAGCATGTTTCGAGCTGACCTACTTTTGATGAAAATTTCTGGTGATTTTTGATTAAAATTACTGGTGAATCTAACTTGAGCCGTACCCATCTTAATATAGGCAGGATTTCAACTGGGGGTCCAAGAGTTCAGTGCGTGTCGGAGTCCTAATGCCTACCCTACTTCGTAGGTCCTGTGACGTTATTCACACTGGGCATGAAGGTGCATGAAGGGACACTGTTGTCATGTGAGATCGGAGGTTGAAAAGAAAAGTGTGGCAGAGATCACACTGTCTTAGCGCATGCGCATTTCAAAAAGTCACAAGAACAACAACAACAACAACGCGAGCCTCCCGTAGACCTGCGTGCCGCAGGTAAAAACACAATTACAAAGACACTGACGTTCTCTGGAATCCGCTGAGACTCAATCACTTCCCTGATGATAGCCTGCAGAAATTGTGACTGATGGTGACCGACCATGGTATGGTCCAGGATTTAGTTCCACATCATTGGAAAGAATTAAACGAGTATATGCAGTGTGTTACAGGTCTCTATATTGCCAACCGATTTGACTAGTTGCGCCAATGTGTCTTGATCTAAATGTTGTTGGCTTAACATAGTAACCAATGGAAAAATCTGCAGACTGGAGGAAAATACACAAAAACAAAGTGAAGAACTATGAGAAATGACTCAATTTTTTCATTTTCAGCTTTCTGATTTAAAATTGTTTATTGCTTTCTTTAACAGAATGTGGTTAACTACAGGAACAAAAGTCCCCACTATAATCCTACAATGCATACAATCAATACCCATATTTGACAATCCAAAAGTTATTTTGCCTCTGTTAGCTTTGAATTTTGAGGCAAACTATCTGAGCTGAAGACTGAAGTAGGGTGTGTTGTTGTTCTTGTTGTTCTCCGTTTATCCGTTACCACTGTTGTGTTGTTATTGTAACTTCGGTCGAGGCTAAATTCCTGACGTTCAAGCGATCAAATCGTGGTCTTCGACTATGACAAATTATGGTATATATCATAAAATATAACTAAAACAAATCAAGGTAAAACAAAACAAAGTGAGACCAAAATTGTTGTTGTGGAAGAAAATGACGTCTAAGGAAATCAATCTCCTCGCATGAAAGCACAGTCATCTTCATCTCCGCTGCAGTCTTATCGACTGGTTGCCTCAGTAGTATAGTCTACTGAAAAAACCTCCCCTTTTGCCGGGGGAGGTAACTCTTGCATCCGATAGGTGGCGCCACCAGCTCAAGCATTGGCATGTACTGACATGTTCTGCATTGCACCAGCATTGGCTGGGTGCCAAGTTTTGAACACTATAGGTCCGTTAACCTTTGACCTTGTATTCCTCCGCGGTCATGCGGTCATGCCTGGCAGTGATGCGGTCGCCTCCGCGGAGAAAAAGTAGTCCCCAGAATTCAAATACGCTGCATGGTCCGATTGGGTCGTATGAGGTATTAATGTGAAGCATTCGTGAAGCGGCATCTGATGGGCTGGGTGCGGGGTTGAAATAGCATCATTCTGCGCATGCGCGGTAGACCAAGTGTATGGAATAGACGTTTTGGGATCTAGGGATGCCCCTAATGGGCCGATGGAGTCGTATGAGGTATCAATGTGAAGCCTATATGAGGGGGCATCTGACTGGACTAGTGGCTCGGGCGTTGTCACCATTCTCCGCATGCGCAGACAAGGAATTGTGGGAAAAGGGTATGGAATAAACGTTTTGGGATCTAGGGGCCCCTAATGGTACGATGGAGTCGTATGAGGTATCAATGTGAAGCCTACGTGAGGGGGCATATGACTGGACTAGTGTGTCGTCCGTGTTCAACATTCTGCGCATGCGCAGACAGAGAATTGTGGGAAAAGGGAATGGAAATAGACGTTTTGGGGTTTAGGTGGGCCAGTGTTGGTCCGATGGAGTCAAGTGAGGTATCGATATCAAACACACGTGAGGGCGCATCCCACTCGGTGGCTGTGGAGTAGGAATATCGTCATTCTGCGCATGCGCAGTAGACCAAGTGTATGGAAATAGACATTTTGGGGCCGACATGGGCTAATATGGGTCCGATGGTGTCGTATGAGATCTTATTTTGAAGCTCTCGTGGAGAAGGATCCGACTGGACTAATGTATCGTCGGGTTTCATCATTCTGCGCATGCGCAGTCTGACCGTAGCATAGAAATATACACATGGGGGTGTGTTTGGGGTACTAAACCACTATGGGTCGGAATGCGTCGTGTCAAGTGGCATCTTGTAGCAACGCCTACCAACGCCAAGCATAAACGCTTCAACGCCCTGGTGAATTAGCCCAAAAGCTCTGATTTTCCTGGAATTGTCACTAATTCATTGGAAATGCAGTGACGCCCGTCAACGTCCGCCTTAACGCCCTAGCATAACGCCTTGACGCCATGATATAGACAGATGAGAGAAAAACAACAACAACAACAAGATGAGAGAACAACAACAAGTTTTCATATAGTTTATTCTCCCCAATGTTACATCATATCCACGCTGGGGGAGCCGCGTTGGGTATGTTTACAATTCGAGAAAACTCTTGTCCAATCAGAGACCGCCATTTGGTCCTGCCATATTCGTTCTTGCCCGTCAAATGTATTCTCGGCTGCACCTGTCCAATCAGAAGCCGTCCTTAAGAAAGTCCCATCTTCGGCCCTGTTCGCTCCGTTTGTTCTAATCGTCGTCGGTCAGGCCTGGATATTCGTCGGGCAGCATATCCTGAAACAGTTGTTTGCGCATTCTAATCGCATTTTCCAGGGCTTCGGTGTGTGGTAACCTCAAATCCTCTTCCAAGTGACGCTTGGTCTAAATGATGGACCTGTGTGTGGGGTCACCTTTCATTTCAAGCGGTAGTAAAGTATACTGTTCATAGATCGCCATGGCTGTTTTCCTGATGCGGGGCCGCATTTCGGTGTACGCCTGTTGTAAGTTATCCTGTCCCGCGTCCTCGATCGCTTCAGCGTGAGTATTGATGGCTGCTGTTACTATACGATCCCAGAAGGTAGGTTCTGCCTCACTTTCCTGGGATGTAGGCTGACTATCTGAGGTCAAGCTCTCCATATCAGTAGATAGACTGTCAGCAATCTTGGATTCGGTATCAGTCGATACACTCTCATCGATCTCTGCATCAGCATTCGATTCAACGGACTCCTCGACGTCTTCAATTCCATGTATATTTTTCTGGTGTCGCATCATATCGTAATGTCTGGTGAACGTGCGCTCACACTCAGAACAAGTGTAAGCCATGTTGACGGTTGAACGTCGACTGTGCGTGTTTTGGGCATACACTTGCTTTCATAGACAGTAACGCCCTCCAACGCCCACTGTTACGCCTTAACGCCCTATATGTACGCTCGTCTCAACGCTTTAACGCGCTTTCTTAACGCTTTAACGTGGTTTAATGATGCGTTCGAACAAATGATACTTTTGTGCTATTGCTCTGACATACACCGCTTTCCAGTTCATGCCCGAGGTTTTCAACATCGACGCTGTTCTTTCGATTTCCATATGGACTGGGCCCTTGTCCAACAATTTCATACGGGTCACGAGGTCGACATACTGCTGACGTAAATCCCGTCGTAGTCTGGGTGCCAATCTGTTATGGGCTAACATTGCGGCTTCTTTTTTTCGAATATCCTTTGTGTTGAAACTTGTTTTCTGTGGTCCTCAACGTCTCGCCCATCTCGGCGTCCATACTTTCTTTGAACAAATCCTTCCATAGCCTCGACTTCACATTATGTTCATTCCCTTGTACGGGTTCGGGTTGGTCCTTCACGGTTGGGTGATATTCCGGGACTGATGGTATGAAGCGGACCCGCTGTATGGGGATGGGTTGCTGCTGCGGCTCTGCCAGGAGTGGACTAGGCGGATGGTGTAGGGGTATATGACGTTGCGATGATTCCTCGCCGGGTAACAGGTGGGTCCTCAGCCGACGATCTTCGGGGGTTTGGGCTTTTAAATCTACGAACAGGTAGCGGTACGGACGACTTGTCGCCCCTTGAAACGCCTGCATGAAATGGTCGATGGTCTGAGGATAAATTCGACTACCAAACACACGGATTTGTGCTCTGTCATTGGGATTGGAGAACAACGCCAAGTATTGGTAGTTCAAGGCAATATCTCTGGACGCCTTCCCTTGAGAAAAGAGATTCTGGGTCAAATAGATGACGGACAGATTCCGATGATGGGATCCTTTAGTAAACAATTCGGCGACGTGTGAATTGTCCTTGGCCGCACTCATCAGATCATCTAGCACTACCACGTTGGTCTGTTCGGGGTCAACGTAATACGGTTCGTTTATATCGTGGGGAATCCCTGGGATGAAGCTCACATTCTGTAACCTTGTAGTTTCGTAGGCGGGCTGCCATTGACTATAACACCAAACAACACGTGTCGGAGCTGGGGTTGCCACACGTGCCTCTAAGAAATTCATCACCCAGGACGTCTTTCCACATGCCGTAGGGCCGCTCAGCGTCATCGTATAGGGATGCTCTACTGGTCTTGTTGGACCTATAGCGGGACTCGGCTGTGTCTCTTGGTTGTGTTTGCGTTGAATGTGCCTGAGCATACTATCGTGACGAGAGAAGGTTCTCTGACAGAACGTACACGTACACGACATGTTCATCAGTCGACCAATACATATGGACTGATGAGGGGCACATGTTCATTCCTATATTTACAGACACTACCACCACCACCAAGACCACCACCACACCCCACCAACACACACCACAACCAGTCTAATGTCGCAGTCTGACATTTTGGGTCTTTTGTTTTAACACGATTGGAAGTGTTGTGTAGGTTGACCCCAAGGTACTATTTTTCCGACTTTTCTCTTTTTCTGACTTGTATACATGATTGCAAAGTATTCCTCGGAATAAAGAAACAACATTCGAAGGATACAATCTTAAGCGATGCTCCAGGACCGTAATTCCTGTCTGCCAGAAGAGGATAGAATGAAAGACTGTAGTAGTCCATTTTTTATTAAAAACAACACAGAACTATTTTGTCGGAATGACACCTTGGCCGGGTAGTCAAGCACCAGCGTCGGCAGGGGCTGTCCTGATTGGCCAGTGAACCGTTTTTGTGAAGACGGTCCCAATAGCATGTCGTTGCACGACGGCTAACAAATGATATCTTGATGCCATTCATGAATTTGTCTGCAATGCGACGTTAATTGTAACAAATGCTTCCAGGTGTTGAAATAGTGCTGAAAAAAGAATATTTAGGATTTCTGGATATGTTATGCTATGATTTACAGAATACATGTATTAATCAGGGCTATTCAGTAATGCATTAAAAAAGTTAAATATTCAAAGTTCAAAAGTGTATATTGTTTGTATTCTCCTCTATTGCAATGGAACATTTAGAATAGAACTGTCCAGGGATTCGGTGAAGCAGGGATTACCGTAACGGCTCTTGCATATCGCTCTAATGATTGTGGAAAATGAGACGAAACGATGGAAGATGTTCTGTTCTCCATGCGCCTTTCCAGTTGTATACAGGAGAATATGATCTGTCTCAGCAATCTCCATCTTCAACTGAGTGTTGTCATTGCTGATATTTAGGTTGATATTTGCG
>JAVTVY010007604.1:0-43835 GCA_036873755.1 Hanleya hanleyi | reverse complement strand
GGCAAACCCATCGACGGGAAGTCGGCGATCTCCTACCCGCTTCTCCGTGGCGTTGGTCTGATGACGTATATAAATGGCCCGTCTATACGCTTCCCAATCTAGCCACTGGTCGGCGAGATGTTTATAGGGCGTCCGTTCAGGTGTAAAATGCCGACCTTCTGCCCACCAACGTGTATAATGTCCACTGGGCATAGGTTGGGCGAGCGACCACAGGTACAAGGCATTGGCGTCAAATCCGATGATTTTGGCACAGGGTTTTCCACTAGGGAGAGTCGTCACATCCTTCTCATGGTAGCGATGGAAAATAAGACTGGGACCACCCACAATGTTCCGCTTCAGACATTCATGCATGTCTGCATCTTTTTTTTGAATCAGCGAGAAGTAGGTTGGACAGTCTTGAAAAGATGGCGAAGCGCCAGACCCGGTAAACTTAAACACTCTTTGAAGATGTCGATGTGCATTTGGCGACAAAAGAGTTGCACCATTTTCTCGGCCGCTTCCAGGAAAGGAACCACATCTAGGTTGTTATACCATATGAGGAAATCTCGCAACGTCTGCATATGTTCAGCGTTCCATACCTGCTGGAGTTCGATGTAGGTGGTCTCGGACAGAGCTTCTCCTTTCAGGTCATTGTAAAACGCTTCCCGGGGTGGTAACTGGATGTCTTCTAAGCGATCCAGGCTCGTCATATAGGAGTAAGGAAAGTAACCTTTCATCTGGGTACAGTTATAGGCTTTCACCCACTGCGCATAGCTACAATTAGGTGCCAGGTAATTGCGTATATCGAGGAAACGAAGTGATGTAGTAGTTAGGGCCATATGGTTGTTGATCTTCTTGATGACCGACTTCAGGGTATCGGAGTGCGCCAAGTAAGGGTAGAGAAATTCCTTCACCATGTTCAAATCGTATCGCCCCGAATTGAAGCCGAGCACCGGTAACTGCCCTAAGTATTGAAGGAACCGTAACTTCAATTTCTCCGCATAAGGTTTAGGTAAAGGGACATCCTGCGGAGGCTGGGACTGCTGGGACTGCTGGGACTCGGCCTCGGACTCGGACTCTTCATCGTCGCTGAAGGCTACACCCGGTTCAGGAATGCGATCGTCCAGCTGGGTGAGTACGTCGTCGAACTTGGTGACCAACAATGCCGTACTGGCCGCACTGACTTGCTCTAAATACTCCATCATACGGGTGATCAACTCATAGGATTCCCCCGTGGACACGAAACACACCGGTGCAGCGTCATAGCCAGGTACGTTGGATGAAATGCTGACACTGAGGGGAATATGGCGCTGTGTCCACTGCGTTTTAGCCGAAAACAAGTCCATGGGCTCCAACAGGGCCTCAAAATCATAGCATGCCCGGTAGGGAAAATAACGGTCCTCTTCCGGTATGATGATACCCTCATCGGCCAGTTCCTGAAAAATAGTAGGTGTATTATGATACACTCCACCCGGATAGACTCGCTTGACACTGTTGTCACAGATTTTCTCGTGGCGAAGTAAGTTGTAAGACTTTTTAAACACACAATGGCATTGGGCACAACTGAAAGACTGAGCGTACAGGGTCATATTGGTAATGAGCGAAAAATGACTCACGCCATTGTCATCGAACACATTCACTTTCATCGTAGCAGCATACCGTTCTGTAGATCGACGAACCAATTCAGCCACATAGGTATCGTCCTCCTCGCGTCGTAATCGATAAACAAAGATATTAATATCGAACAGTGTTTCTACATCATCCAAATTCTTAAAGGGGACTCCACGGAAGTGCCGCTGATCCATGTCTTGATGCTCTAAATACGCTTCCCAATAGCCATCGGTCATTGTGTCACAAGTCTTGGGGTCACACTCGTCCAGATGCACGGCCAAACACCGAAACAGACATTTCCGGTCTTTGTAGGGTCCATTTTTTCCTGCTGTTAATGCATACAGGCCTTGTCGACGAAGCAACCACGGGGGGAGTTGTACAGGAGCACCGATCGGATGATCTCGCATTTTCGTGACGAAAAACGTTAGTGACCATTTCCACAAGCCATTGTGTATTGGGGCGTTGCAGACGGGCCCACTCCAACGGGTCTAATGTAGTGAGTTGCTCGACCACTGGCTCCAGAGAAATCTCATCCGTGATGGTGAACGGCTGGTCAAACACATACGAATTGGGATTACTGGGATAGAAATACCGCAGTTGGTCTGTCTGTTTATGCCGTAAGATATAGCCAAATGTGACATTCAACTTATAGGCTGTCACCTGATCTTTGAAAATGTTCTCGGCATATGTAGTGAGATACGTGAGGTCCTCCAGCCGAAAATTGTATAAGTCCAAAAGACGACGATCACGGTGAAAACAATGGCGTATGGTAGGCCAGTGTCGTTGATAAATGCCCCTGACACGTGCATCTTCAGGCAAGACTTCAACCGGAGGTGCGGCTGGATCGAAGGGAAAATCTGCTCCACGTCTCATGCTTTTCGTCTCATACAAGCGGATAGGCAAGCAAGGCAGGCAGGCAGGCAGGCAGGGAGACAGGTCAGGTAAGTCAGATTGAATACACCCTCACCCTAAAAATGGACTCCTTTTATAGCCCATTGAACCTCATTTGCATATTTTCAGCGGATCAATCCTCACACACAAAAACAAGCCGCCATCTTGAAAACGACCACCCCTCACACACAAAAAACATCATTTGCATATTTTCAGGGACAACAAGGCCGCCATCTTGAAACCAACCACCCCTAACCTACAAAAAACAGGCCGCCATCTTGAAAACAGTGGGGAAAAACCCAGAGACCTCATTTGCATATTTTCAGGGGGACAACAGGCCGCCATCTTGAATCCGACCACCCCTAACCTACAAAAAACAGGCCGCCATCTTGAAAATATGCAAATGAGGAAGAGCGAAAACAAGTGCAATTGACCGCCCTACAAAAACAGGCCGCCATCTTGAATCCGACCACCCCTAACCTAGAAAAAACAGGCCGCCATCTTGAAAATATGCAAATGAGGACCGAAACAAGTGCAATTGGACGCACCTACAAAAACAGGCCGCCATCTTGAATCCGACCACCCCTAACCTAGAAAAAACAGGCCGCCATCTTGAAAATATGCAAATAAGGACCGAAACAAGTGCAATGGGCCGCCATCTTGAAGCCGACCACCCCTAACCTAGAAAAAACAAGCCGCCATCTTGAATATACCCAATGCACCCAATGACCTCATTAACATAAAACTCATTAACATAAACTCACGCATGCGCACACACATAGCCACGCCCACAAAATAATTTCTGCGCATGCGCAGTGAAGCGCTTTGGCCCTTCAAAGCTCTTTCCCTACTACTAATGGTATACGTAAAAATAAGTTAATTTACCGCAAGAGAGATGCGGTCAACAGTTTTCAATAATGCCGACAAGACACCATGTTTCAAAAATATCAAATCCGTATCGCTGATTAGTATTCTTAATTCATATGATTTTCGTTTAAAGTCGTTAACTGGAGAATAATGTAACTCAGTAAAGCATTGGTTGTGCCTGTTCATATAAACACCATGGGGATCTTGAAATACATGGTTTCATACGACCTATAGCCCGATCTATCAAACGCTACTAGACGAGATCTGTATACGCCATATCTATGTCCCTCTGATATATTACTGTCCAGATAGGGATAGTTTACGATGTCGAAATTGTAATCAACTCTTTTGTCGTAAAGTCAACGAGAGGGAAGGCCCGCTTCATTTATTATAGAGATATAGGTAAAAATAAGATGTGCCATTAGGACCATCCGTATTTTCCCTCAAATCCAGTGAAGGTGGATATATATCTTTCACTGACTCATTTATAAAAAGATTATCCACAACACGAAATCGTCTTCGGACGGGCTTTACAATAGCATGACTATACTGTGAAGTCATGTGGCTTCGTCAGTATGTCGGCACCTCTTCCAACTTCCCTTATATGTGTTGTAATTGTACATGTCACTCGACAAATATATATAGGTTTATTGTTTCGGTGGGAAACTTAAGACGTACGACGTCGGACATCACAGGTTAGTTAAAATGGCGATAGTCTGCTGGTGAACGTTTATCCCCGAGGCTCGCCCCCTGTACAGACCTTCTGGTCTTTGATATATGTTGCCATTGTGGGAAGTTGATGCTGGGTCGACATCGGGCCTTACAGACTAGTCTTTTGTGTTAAATGCCGTCATTTTCATCTGACGACAATACAGCTCACCAATCCCCAGTGTAAGAGTTGTCCCAGCGACACAGCTCTCCAATTGCCAATATGTCAGAGCATTTCCATCATAGCTCTCTAGATTTGTATCTAAAACCGCTGATGCCGGTGCTAGGGGCCGTGTGGTCATGTCATCCAAGTTGCCACATGAACAGTTACAATAAAAGCGTGTCTGATGATACAACACATATCACGAATCGTTAGATTCTTTGTATGTGCTTTAGAATAGGTTAACCAAAAGACTATACTGTGAAGTCATGGGGCTCTGTCAGTATATCGGCACCTCTCCTCACTTCCCTTATATGTGTTGTAATTTCTACGCGAGATTCTGCTGGTGGACGTTTCGTCCCCGAGGCCCGCCCCTTGTACGGACCTTTTGGTCTTTGATATATGTTGGTATTGTGGGAAGTTGATGCTGGGTTGACATCGGGACTTACAGGCTAGTCTTTTGTGTTAAGTCCGTCATTTTCATCTGACGACGATACAGCTCACCAATCCCCAGTGTACGAGTTGTCACAGTGACACAGCTCACCAATTACCAATATACAAGTTGTCAGAGCATTTCCATCATAGCTCTCTAGATTTGTATCTAATACCGCTTATGCCGGTTCTAGGGGCCGTATGGATAGTTCATAATCTCCACATGAACAGCTGCAATAAAAGCGCGGCTAATATACCAAGGCCACGTCCGAGAATCCACCGTATTCTCTTGTCTGAATGTTAGGTGTCGATATTTTCCTGTAGAGTCATATGATTGCTTTTTATAGCTAGATGTCGTCAATTTTTCCCACCTCTTGCATATCGCTCCAATTTGAAATGATCTGTTTTTAGAGCGTCTGCATATAGTCATATTCATAAGAGAACAGATATCGGGCAGCCAAAATGGATACACAATTAATACCCACTGGAATATCTATATGCTGTGGATATATTGTATTGACATAGATATTGTTAATGAGAAATTTAAGCAACTCTATAAGAAAAGAAACATCCCATGGATGATACCCCTTACATGTAGTAGAGCTAAAAAAATCTTTAAGACTTTCAACATTAATATATCGGAGATCAGTTTTCTTGACCACCGATACTATTAATGAACTAAGACAGTCAATGAGATCCTGATGAAGGATTGTAGTATAGTGAGTCGAGAAATTCCATGTGAATACATATCCGTAGGATATTTGTCCATTCTCATCATGTTCTTCTGTAAGACGTTTTCCAATATTCACGTGCATTCAATGCCAGAGTTCTTAGAAATCGTGACGCAATACCTTTACCAAACTGCTTTTGCCTTCTGAAGGGCCCTCGCCAACAGAGTTGAAAGAAGCAGCTTCTAGAGGGGCAGCTTCTAGAAGAAGCTATGAATCTGGCTTTGTTTGATGGTTTCTGCATTTTGGAAGTCCAGTACACTTTCGGTATATCGTTATAAGTGGTTGGAAGACAAATACCTCTTTCCTTGAGAAACGTTTTTTGTGGTTGTTAAATAAATCTCCCGGAGTAAATACTGTTTGGGAGTAAGTAGACGTATTCGGCTATGGTGTGCTTATATCCAGTTCCTTAATCAGCACCGGGTAATAGTAATATTTACATATGAGTATTATGTTATTTGCAGCATTGTCTGATTGAACTATGACGAATTTTCTCTGGAGATTTGTTAGAACTTCTTGCGAACAGAGGTTTCACGGTGCTTGTTTTGCTTAGGGGAGGGTACTACCGTTAGTATAGCGGATTGTTTTTAAACAAGTCCAGCCAGTCAGCAATCTCTGTAGATTCAACCTTTCTCGCTTTGACCACTCAATAACATACTCTTCCAGTGCAGAAAGGACTATCCGACTCATCGTCAAACAATCAGGTACTTATGTTTCAAAAATTTAAAGAAATGGGAGGAAAGGAGCAAATTATGTTTTCCTCTCTTAATAATGATTATTGTGTTGTGTTATAAGAATGATGACACAATCACACAGAGGTCACTGCGCAATGGTAATACAGGTGTGGCGGAAGTGTAATGCGTGTCCATCCGGGAATGTCAAAAGACTTTCAATTTTCAGATGTCGTCCATAAACGAATTTCTGCGTCAAGAATCGAAAGACCTATTTCGTATGACAGTTTGGACTAATTCCAAATATCTATGAAATAAAAATAGTACAAACTCTTGACGTACAAACAAAGTCCTGACAAAGTGCGATTTTACATTGTAAACTCGACAAAAATACATAAACCCGATACGTTGAGGCCCTGCCGGGCTGTCGACACCCACTAGAAGGTAAGGTTGAACATAAAGACTCGCCGCGGAACCTTACCGCCCATCTCCTCCAGGGATGTTGGAACTTCATCACAGATGGTTTGAACCATTAACTTTAATCCGAATTGGTGCTGAGAAGTACATAATTTTCATTTTGGTCGCTGAGATAAACAATAAACAAGAGGTCATTTACAAATTCGATTAATAATTATCCCCCGGTGATTGGATGTTCATATCGCACCAAGCGACCAAGAGGCGCACAACTTCCGGCAGGACATTTAATATGCATTTTATGGAATTTAATATAGTACAGAGCCTGTAGCACATAACTTTCGAGAGCTTCATCATGATGGTTTTCGAACTAACCGTGACAATAGACCACGTTTGGCAGACATATATCTGTTCTCGTATGGACACGGCAGTAGTATAGTCACGGCATATAGACTCCCATTTTGCGGGGGAGATAACTCATTGGGCGCCAGGGGGCGTTATTGTGGAGGGTTGTGGAGGTCAAGTGCACTATAGTTCAGATAGGTGGCGCCACCATGTCACATGGCTTTTGACCTCGAATTCTTCGCGGTGATGCGGTCTGGCGGTGATGCGTTCACAAACGCCCCCGCGGACAGAAAGTAGTCCTAAATACGTTATACTGTTATATGGAACAGGTCTTTGGTTTATGGACGCGGATATTCTTTAATGGACGACGGCTGAATTATGAATGACGAACCAGACGCTTGTAATTCGTGAGAATCATCGGGACATTTTGGGGGCGAGAGAGGTCCTTAGTGGACCGATTGGGTCGAGTTAGGTGTCAAAGTGAAGCGCTCCTCCAGGGTTATCAAGTCATGGATGGGTGTATGTTTTCACAGAAAAAAATATAAAAAGCAGTACACGAACTTTGCCCCTACAATAGGGGAAAACTCCTATCAACCCTATCCAAAAGGGCTTATCGGGGCCTGCCTATCAGGTCATGTGTGGATGTATGTTTTCACAGAAAAAAGATATATATAAAGTGCGGAACACGAACTTTACCTCTACAATAGGGACCTCATTCGCACATTTGCATCTATACGGGAAAATGCCGATTTTATGGGGCATTGGAGTGGTCATTTTTTGGGATTTTACTATGGGTTGTTTGGTCTTGTTTTCTTCGTCTCGCCACGTAGAACACGATGGGAGGGGTCTCGAAATTAACCGGGGAAATTTTTCGAAAAGTTCATGGAAGTCTGGATAAGCCCATAGGCCCATACTGGCTCAGTGGGATAGATCCATACTGGGAAATTCACTCATATTCATTGCGATATGGGTTGTTTGGTCTTGTTTTTCTCGTCTCACGACGTAGAACACGAAGGGAAGGGTCTCGAAGTTAAGCGGCGAAATTTTTCGAAAAGTTTGCGGAGGTCTGGATAAGCCCATAGGCCCATACCGGCTGAGTGGATAGGTCCATACTGGGCAATTCACTCTTATTCATTGCGGTATGGGAAGTTTGGTCTTGTTTTTCATGTCTCGGGCTGTAGAACACGATGGGAGGGCTCTCGAAGTTAAGCGGTGAAATGTTTTGAAAACTCACTATGCGCATGCGTAGTGGGTAAATAGCGCTGGGTGGACGTTTTGGGGCTTAGGTGAGCCCCTAGTGGTTCCATGGTTTCGTATGAGGTCTTATTTTGAAGCTCTTGTGGAGGAGAATCCGGCTGGACCGATGTATAGTTCGTTTTCAATATTCTAGTCGTAATATAGTCTGGCCGTAATATAGAAAGCAGACATTTTGGGGTGCGTGGGGGTGTGTTTGGGGTAGATATGGCCCACTATTGGTCCAAATGGGTCGTGGGAGGTGTCAAAGTGAAGCTTTCGTGGGGTAGAGTCAGAATGGTGTGTTTTTTTATGGCAAGTCGCGTCAATCTGCGCATGCGCAGTTGGGTGTAGTAAGTAAAGTGGTCATTTTGAGAGTGCGTTGGGGTGTGTTTGGGGTAGAGATGGACCACTATTGGTCCGAATGTGTCGTGGGAGGTGTTATCTTGTAGCCCTCGTGGTGCAGACCCCGATTTGAGGGACGTCCATGCCATCTGTGACGTCATCGCTGACGTCATCAGTACGAGTAGTAGCCAAAGTGGACAGTTTGGGGTGTGAAGGAAGGTATTTGGTCTAGCGATGGACCAACCTTGGTCCGAATGCGTCGTGTGGGATGTAATCTTGTAGTTCTCGTGGTGCAGACCTGGATTTGAGGTATGTTCACGTCATCAGTAGGAGTAGTAGCCAAAGTGGGCATTTTCGGGCAGTGAAGGAAGGTATTTGGTGTAGTGATGGACCATCCTTGGTCCGAATGCGTCGTGGGAGGTGTCATCTTGTAGCCTTCGGGGGGAGACCACGCTTTGAGGGATGTCCACAGCATCTGTGACGTCACTGGTGACGTCATCAGTATGAGTAGTAGCGAAAGTGGGCATTTTGGGGTAGTGAAGGAAGGTATTTGGTGTAGAGATGGACCATCCATATATGTCATGCATTATACCATATCTTTGCTCTATTATACCATATCTGTCCTGCATTTTACCAAATCTGTGCTGTATTATACCATATCTGTCCTGAATTATACCATATCTGCGCAGTATTATACCATATCTGTCATGTGTTATACAATATCTGTCCTGTATTATACCAAATCTGTGCTGTATTATACCAAATCTGTGCTGTATTATACAGTATCTGTCCTGTATTATACCAAATCTGTGCTGTATTATGCCATATCTATCCTGTATTGTACCATATATGTCCTGTATTATACCATATCTGTGCTGTATTATACAGTATCTGTGCTGTATTATACCATATCTGTCATGCATTATACCATATCTGTGCTGTATTATACCATATCTGTGCTGTGTTATACAGCATCTGTCCTATATTGTACCATATATGTCCTGTATTATACCATTTCTGTCCTTTATTATACAATATTTGCCCTCTATTACACCATATCTCTCATGCATTATATCTACATGTATCTGTGCTGTATTATACCATATCTGTCCTGCATTATACCAAATCTGTGCTGTATTATGCCATATCTGTCCTGAATTATACCATAGCTGTGCTGTATTATATCATATCTGCCCTGCATTATACCAAATCTGTGCTATATTGTACCATATATGTCCTGTATTGCACCATATTTGTCCTCTATTATACCATATATGTTCTGTATTATACCAAATCTGGGCTGTATTATACAGTATCTGTCCTGTATTTTACCAAATCTGTGCTGTATTATACCATATCTGTCCTGTATTGTACCATATATGTCCTGTATTACACAATATATGTTCTGTATTGAACAATCTAACGGATATTATCCCCAATGTTAGATCATACCCAGGCTGGGGGAGTCGCCATGGGTATGTTTAGTATGTTCACAGCAAAATAAATTGAAATATCAAACACCATGTTTTATTATTTAACGCACTGTCACATTAGGTACACGTGTTTACTGAGCTCAAGTCAACGATCAGCATGTGGACATAGAGAGTATATACGGCATGTTATGCTATTCATCAGTGCACGGGTGAAGCATTCAGCCGAGGGGGTTGATCAGTTTAACCACGAAGAACATTGGTGACCCTCTCCACTATATACTTGGTGCTGAGGCGTTGCCCTTGTGCCCATTCCAAGGGATCCATAGTGTCCAGTTTCTCCAGCATCGTCTCTAGCGACGCCCGGTTAATCATGGTGAAAGGATGGTCGTACACTTGGTAGTTGGCACTGGAATAGAAATAGCGCAGTTGATATGTCTCCTTATACTACAGCACATAACCAAACGCCAGATTTAATTTGAAGGCCGTAGCTTGGTCATTGAAGATGACTTCCACGTAGCTGCGTAGACGGGCGAAGTCGGTCAGTCGGAAATTGTATATATCTTGGATAGGGCGATGACGGCGAAACAGTGGCGTATCATGGGCCAATGGCGCTGATATATGTCACTCACTGGATGGGCGTCCTGTAAGAGATCGCTAGGAACATCCACTGGATCTTCCAGAAAATGTTCGTTGTATTCAAGCGTATGACTGGGAACAGTAATGCTAGGGACCGTCTGGATATCTAGGCCCCTCTGAACTGTGGGTATTGGCGGGCTCTCCGTGATCCCATCACCAGTGGCATTCGTCTCCCCCGGGCTCATCTTCACTGAGTCTGACCCTCTTGGGTGCCTCTTTAGTGGGAAGTTGTCGCTCATGCCGTGGTGACGGACCATGAGTCAAACGCTGATGCAGTCTTAACTGACTGGGTCGTTTGAAGATTTGACCACATTCACTACATTGTTCCGTTGCGCCTTCGTGGAGTGAGCGTTCGTGGCGCCGTAAGGGAGCGTGGCGAACGCGTTCATTTTTGAACAGTTGGTCGTTCATTTCCGCATGCGTCAGGCCGTTCATTTTACACAGCAGCGTCAGAAAATGAACTTTTGACACGCTCCCTAAAGCATCTTCCCGATTAAATGACCGTGCGCAGGTTATACAAGTATACCGTGCGCCGTTGTGGATGGAAGACTCGTGCCGTCGCAAATCTTGGGGGGGGGGGGTAAATGGCTTCAGGCAGATCGGATAAGAAAACATGTCGGCTGCGTATCAGAAAATGCTGAACATTCCAACCTACCGCCACTTTTATAAGCCCGCAGCCCACAAGAACTCTCCTACGTTGTTCTTCCCACCAATCAGCGCATCGCTGTCCTGTACCCTCGGGTGCGCACTTGTTACATGTCTAGCCCTATACACCATAGACATATGCGGGTTGGGAAAGTAACCAATCAGTGCCGCTATAAGGCATTCACGACGTACACACCGTAACATGTAAAAACAAACGTATTATACCATATCTGTCCGGCATTATACCATATCTGTGCTGTATTATACCATATCTATCCTGTGTTATACAATGTATGTCCTGTATTGTACCGTATATGTCCTGTATTACACAATATCTGTTCTGTATTATACCAGAACTGAGCTATATTATACAGTATCTGTCCTGTATTATACCAAATCTGTGCTGTATTATACCATATCTGTCCTGTATTGTACCATATATGTCCTGTATTATACAATATATGTCCTCTATTTTACCATATCTGTCCTGTATTATACCATATCTGTGCTATATTATACCATATCTGTCTTGTGTTCACAATATTTTTCATGTATTATACAATGATGAGGGATACGTGTTCATTCCTATATGTACAGACACCACCACCACCACCATCACCACCGAGCGTGGACGCCCGTCAACGCCCGGTGGTGGTGGTAGCTTCCGTGGGGCGGAGCTCGGCGATTCTACATCCGGGACATTCGAGTTTCCCAGTGGGGTTTCCCGTCGTTCCTCCGTCTTCATATAAAACAGGGCTACACCACCAAGCGCCTCCACTCAAAGTTTCTCAAATTTGGCGATACATATCGCATGCTGATAGCAAAATACGAGCCATAGTGCAAGATCTATGGCGTTACGTTTCGTAACTTGTGTCTAATTCCGCTTAACTCGGGGCTAGGGGCCGTATGAACCCATGTACTTCAAGATCCTCATGGTACTCATATGAATAGTCACAATCAAAGCGTGACTGAGATACACCATTTTTTAGATGACGACTTTACAACGAATATCATGGATTAAGAATACTGATCAGCGATACGGATTTGATATTTTTGGAACATCATGATGTCTTGCCGGCACCATTGAAAACTGTTGACCGCTTCTCTATTGCAGGAAACAAGCCTATGTTTATGTATACTATGATTGTCTTTTTTGAATTTGGTGCTAATACTGTTATATGGAATATGGAATAGGTCTTTGGATTATGGACGCGGATATTCTCTAATGGACGACGGCTGAATTATGAATGACGGACCAGACGCTTGTAATTCCATCCGGAAACTGTGGTTTTACATACGGGTTCTCATCTTACAACCGGGTTTTTCCATGTTTACTCTCACGTGACCGGAACCGAAAGTTATTACAAGACAGGTGGCGCCAAGATATTGACCTACTGCTTCCGACAAGGCGCCACCTCTCTGGTGACAACTTTCGGTTCCGGTCACGTGACAGTAAACATGGAAAAACCCGGATGTATAATGAGTAGCCTGATGTAAAACCACAGTACCCGGATGGAAGACGGAGGAACGACTCGAAAGCCCACTGGGAAACCCGGATGTTGACAAGATCCTGGATGTAAAATCGCCGAGCTCCGCCCACGTGAGCTACCATCACCACGCCAATACAGAACAGATAGTGGTGGTGGTGTCTGTACATATAGGAATGAACAAGTGTCCCTCATCATTGTATAATACATGACAAACACTGTAAACACAGGACAGATATGGTATAATACAGCACAGGTATGGTATAATACAGGACAGATATGGTATAATAGAGGACATATATTGTATAATACAGGACATATATGGTACAATACAGGACAGATATGGTATAATACAGCACAGATTTGATATAATACAGAACAGATATTGTATAATACAGGACATATATGGTACAATACAGGACAGATATTGTATTACGAGCGTCTAGTCCGTCATTCACAATCCAGCCGTCGTCCATTAGAGAATATCCGCGTCCATAATCCAAAGACCTATTTCATATTCCATATAACAGTATTAGCACCAAATTCAAAAAGACAATCATAGTATACATAAACATAAGCTTGTTTCCTGCAAGAGAGAAGCGGTCAACACAGGACAGATATTGTATAACACAGGACAGATATGGTATAATACAGCACAGATATGGTATAATGCCGGATAGATATGATATAATACATTTTGTTACAAGTTTTTACATGTTATGGTGTGTACGTCGTGAATGGCTTATGGCGGCACTGATTGGTTACTTTCCCAGCCCGCATATCTCTATGATGTATAGGGCTAGACAAGTGCGCACCCGAGTGTACAGGACAGCGATGCGCTGATTGGCGGGAAGAACAACATAGGAGAGTTCTTGTGGGCTGTGGCGTTATAAAAGTGGCGGTAGATGGGAATGTTCAGCATTTTCTGATACGCAGCCGACTTGTTCTCTTGTTAGACCTGCCTGAAGTCATTTACTCGCCCAGAAGATTTGCGACGGCACGAATCTTCCATCCACAACGGCGCACGGTATACTTGTTACTTGTATAACCTGCGCACGATCATTTAATCGGGAAGATGCTTTACGGCGCCACGAACGCTCACTCCACGAGGGCGCGATGGAACAATGCTAGTGAATGTGGTCAACTCTTCAAACGGCCCAGTCGGTTAATACGGCATCAGCGTTTGATTCATGGTCCGTCACCACGGCATGAGCGACAACTTCCCACTAAAGAGGGACCCAGGAGGGCCAGGCCCAGCGAAGATGGGCCCGGGGAGACGAATGCCACTGGGGATGCGATCACGAAGAGCTTGCCTATACCCACAGTTCAGATATCGAACCGGCCCCTAGCATTACTGTTCCCAGTCATACGCCTGACAACAACGCACATTTTCTGGAAGGTCCAGTGGATGTTCCTAGCGGTCTCTTACAGGACGCCCATCCAGTGAGTGACATCTATCAGCGTCATTGGCCCATGATGCGGCACTGTTTCCACCGTTATCGCCCTATTCAAGATATCTACAATTTTCGACTGACCGACCTCGCCCGTCTACGCAGCTACGTGGAAGCCATCTTCAATGACAAAGTTATGGCCTTCAAATTAAATCTGGCGTTTGGTTATGTGCTGCAGCATAAGGAGAGAGATCAACTGCGCTATTTCTATTCCAGTGCCAGCAAACAAGTGTACGACCATCCTTTCACCATGATTAACCGGGCGTCGCTAGAGACGATGCTGCAGAAACTGGACATTTTGGATCCCTTGGAATGGGCACATGGTCAACGCCCCAACACCAAGTGGATAGTGGAGAGGGTCACCAATGTTACGTTCTTCGTAGTTAAACTGATCAACACCCTCGGCTGAATGCGTCACCCGTGCACTGATGAATAGCATAACATGCCGTATATAGGTTAGAAAATACTATTAATTTTCCTTCCTTATGTAATAAATCAGCTGGGCACATCCCAAGAAAAAGGGGTTCCCAATATTTCGTTGGTACTAATGATCTAACTTGTCAGAGAGACGGGTTGTTCGCCTAAAAAAATATCGATATCTGGACCATTGATGAGCGGCTCGATTTTGATTACAAGCGTCTAGTCCGTCATTCATAATCCAGCCGTCATCCATTAGAGAATATCCGCGTCCATAATCCAAAGACCTATTCCATTTTCCATATAACAGTATTAGCACCAAATTCGAAAAGACAATCACAGTATACAAAAACATAGGCTTGTTTCCTGCAAGAGAGAAGCGGTGAACAGTTTTCAACGATGCCGGCAAGACATCATGATGTTCCAAAAATATCAAATCCGTATCGCTGATCAGTATTCTTAATCCATAATATTCGTTGTAAAGTCGTCATCTAAAGAATGATGTATCTCAGTCACGCTTTGATTGGGACTGTTCATATGAGTACCATGAGGATCTTCAAGTACATGGGTTCATACGGCCCCTAGCCCCGGGTTAAGCGGAATTAGACACAAGTTACGAAACGTAGCGCCATAGATCTTGCACGCTACGTTCGTATTTTGCTATCAGCATGCGATATGTATCGCCAAATTTGAGAAACTTTGAGTGTAGGCGCTTGGTGGAATAGCCCTGTTTTTTTAAGTTTCTGCATCAGTGTTTTGTGACGTTGATTAAAATCGTCACATTTAACACAGGATCTAGCAAATGCTACTAAGCGAGATATGTATACGCCATATGCAGGTCCCACTGGAATATTGAAATATTGAAATCCGGATGTGACCAAATATCACCATGGAAACAGCTTGGGGGCGGGTCATGAAAGATGGGGAAAAAATTATTTTCTTTCTAAAATGTTCCCAGATTCCTTCCATAATTCTCAAAGTGAATTAATTTATAAGGAAAAAATACCAACCATGCAAATCTTGAGACTCTTTTATGGCCAATCAAGTTCACCGGAAGTTCAAATCCTTGGCTTCATCTTCTATACACGGAATCTAATAGTGAAGTCACACCTACACTCTCTATGTCTACATGCTGATCGTTGACTTGAGCTCAGTAAACACTTGTACCTAATGTGACGGTGCGTTAAATAAGAAAACATGGTGTTTGATATTTCAATTTGTTTTGCTGTGAACATACTAAACATACCCAGGGCGGCTCCCCCAGCCTGGGTATGATGTAATATTGGGGATAATAAACTGTATGAACATTGCTGAACTTGTTGTTATTCACTACCACCGCTATCCGATTGTATAATACAGAACATATATTGTATAATACAGGGCATATATGGTACAATACAGGGCAGATATGGTATAATACAGCACAGATTGGGTATAATACAGGACAGATACTGTATAATACAGCACAGATTTGGTATAATACAGATCATATATTGTAGAATACAGGGACAAATATGGTACAATACAGGACAGATTTGGTATAATACAGGACAGATGTTGTATAACACAGAACAGATATTGTATAATACAGCACAGATATGGTATAATGCATGACCGATATGGTATAATACAGGACAGATACTTTATAATACAACACAGATATGGTATAATACAGGTCATATATGGTACAATACAGGATAGATATGGTATAATACATCACAGATTTGTTATAATACAGGACAGATACTGTATAATACAGTACAGATTTGGTATAATACAGCACAAATTTGGTATAATACAGGACAGATACTGTATTTAATCAGGACAGATTTGGTATAATACATGGCATATATGGTATAATAGAAGACAAATATGGTACAATACAGGACAGATTTGGTATAATACAGGACAGATATTGTATAACACAGGACAGATATGGTATAATACAGCACAGATATGGTATAATTCAGGACAGACATGGTATAATACAGCACAGATTTGGTATAATGCACGACAGATATGGTATAATACAGCAAAGATATGGTATATTGCATGACAGATATGGATGGTCCATCTCTACACCAAATACCTTCCTTCACTGCCTCAAAATGTCCACTTTCGCTACTACTCGTACTGATGACGTCACCAATGACGTCACAGATGCTGTGAACATCCCTCAAATCGTAGTCTCCACCCCGAAGACTAGAAGATGACACCCCACATGACGCATGCCGACCAAGGATGGTCCATCTCTACACCAAATACCTTCCTTCACTACCCCAAAATGCCCACTTTCGCTACTACTCCTACTGATGACGTCATCAATGACGTCACAGATGACGTGAACATACCTCAAGTCGGCGTCTGCACCACGAGAACTACAAGACACCTCCCACGACACATTCGGACCAATAGTGGTCCATCTCTACCCCAAACACACCCCCACGCACTCCCAAAATGACCACTTTACTTACCACACCCAACTGCGCATGCGCAGATTGACGCGACTTGCCATAAAAAAACACGCCATTCTGACACTACCCCACAAAAGCTTCACTTTGACACCTCCCACGACCCATTTGGACCAATAGTGGGCCTTATCTACCCCAAACACCCTCCGTCCACGCACCCCCAAAATGCCTGCTTTCTATATTACGGCCAGACTGTGCATGCGCAGAATATTGAAAACGGACGACACATCCGAGTGCTCCTCCACGAGAGCTTCAAAGTAAGACCTCATACGACACCATGGGGCCACTAGGGGCTCACCTAAACCCTAAAACGTCCACCCAGCGCTATTTACCCACTACGCATACGCACAGTGACTTTTTCAAAATAAATTCACCGCTTAACTTCGAGACCCCTCCCATCGTGTTCTACAGCCCGAGACGTGAAAAACAAGACCGAACAACCCATACCGCAATGAACATGTGTAAATTACCCAGTATGGTCCTATCCACTGAGCCAGTATGGGCCTATGGGCTTATCCAGACCTCCGTGAACTTTTCGAAAAATTTCACCGCTTAACTTTGAGACATCTCCCATCGTGTTCTACGTGGTGAGACGAGAAAAACAAGACCAAACAACCCATACCGCAATGGACATGTGTGAATTGCCCAGTATGGACCTATCCACTGAGCCAGTATGGGCCTATGGGCTTATCTAGACCTTCGTGAACTTTTCGAAAAATTCACCGTTTAACTTCAAGACCTCTCCCTTCGTGTTCTACGTGGTGAGACGAGAAAAACAAGACCAAACAACCCATATCGTGATGAACATGTGTTAATTTCCCAGTATGGACCTATCCCACTGAGCCAGTATGGGCCTATGGGCTTATCCAGACCTTCATGAACTTTTCGAAAAATTTCACCGCTTAACTTCGAGACCCCTCCCATCGTGTTCTACGTGACGAGACGGAGAAAACAAGACCAAACAACCCATAGTAAAATTTAACCACCCCCATACCCCATACAGGCATTTTCCCGTATAGATGCGAATGAGGCCCCTATTGTAGAGGTAAAGTTCGTGTTCCGCATTTTATATTTTTTTTCTGTGAAAACCCACTCAACTACTGATAGTCCAGAGGGAACATTATATTTGGTCCTATACCTTTGCAAAAATGAAAATGGCTTTCAATCGATTTTAAGTTTTTAAATTTTAAAATTTTTTGAAAGCAGTATTCTAGAAAGACCTGCATACGGCGTATTCATATCTCGACTGATAACAACTGCTAGACCGTGTACAAAATGTGGTGATTTGAATCAGCGTCACAGAACATTATTGCAGAATCAAACAAGCCTATACCACGAGACGCCTCGGTCATAAGTTTCTCAAATTCCATGATAAATATCGTTCACTGACGGCACAATAAGTCTTTGTGTGTTTTAATCTCTTCAAGTCGGTGCTAGACAAGGCCTTTTGGTCGTTTGAGCGTTATGTGTTTCACATCTCCATGGTGTTGAATTGAACAGTCAGAAACAAAGCGTGACTGAGATATATCATACTCTAGAAAACTTGGAAAATTATTTGAATAAAAAATAAGATGAAGGACAAGGATTTTAGGTAAACATTTTGATGCCTTGGTTTTATCACTGAAAACTGTTGAACGGTTTTCTCTTGCAGGAAACCATCTTGTGTTTTTTAAAATTTCATTTCATGTATATTTGGAATTGACTGACTGGCGTAAACTTATATCTGCATATGTTGCATTATGTTAATTTACATATCGTGCTCCTGGTTCCAGTGGGTATTAAATGTGTACCTCCCCGACGCCATAGTTCTGCTAACTTCCGACCCAAAAATTTCCCGGACTCGATGAGTGTTTGATGTCCTTAAGGTACATTCCAGTTTCCTATTGGTCATCCTCAGTCACCCCACAGTTTTCCTGACATGACATTTCGACCAAAACTGTGGCCTTACCGGGGGTCCCGGCGGGACAACTTTAAATTCCAGGCCTCCAATGGGAGTTCTCGTTTTGACTCCCAATCCCTCCTCACTTCTGGGATCCCGCTCTAATGCTCTCCTGAGCACATTGCAATACCGAGAGATAGAACCACACGTATTAGAGCGTGTATATGTATATTTTATGTTACTGACTCCCTCTGGGCGTTGAATAATCTTATTTAAAATCACTTTCCTCAACACCATATAGCTATTATGATAAAGTTTAACCAAAACAATTGCCATTTTTGGACTTGTTTTCTCTTAGGTTACCCGCAGTGACTCCCATAAACGTTTCCATTGTCGTACGAAAAGGGTCTTTCGGTTATTCAGGTGAACATTTTTTGTACGACGGCTGGATATTGAATATCGGGTCTGACGCATATAATAGACATCCTACTATCGAGGAGCGACATCCTACTATCGAGAAGCGACACCCTACTATCGAGGAGCGAAATCCTACTATCGAGGAGCGACATCCTACTATCGAGGAATGATCCATTTAGACGATTTATTAATAGGTAGTCCAGAGCATGAAAGGCTGTCTTCTAGTTTGAACCAGTTGATTGGTCAATTCAAAATTTCAAAAGGGAAATCCTGTATTTCATTGGCTTATGTAAAAAAATAGGAGAAAATGCCTGCTTATAGAATTACTGATCGTGTGGCTTTCACTGTGTGATTACAACACATATAAGTGAAGTGCGAAGAGGTGCCGACATACTGACTGCGTCACATGACTTCACAGAATAGTCTTCTGGTAAACCTATTCTAAAGCACATACCAAGAATCTAACGATTCGTGATATGTGTTGTATCTCAGGTACGCTTTTATTGTACCTGTTCATGTGGCAACTTGGATGATATGACCACACGGCCCTAGCACCGGCATAAGCGGTATTAGATACAAATCTAGAGAGCTATGATGGAAATGCTCTGACGACTCGTATACTGGTAATTGGTGAGCTGTTTCGCTGTGACAACTCGTACATTGGAGATTGGTGAGCTGTATTGTCGTCAGATGTAAATGACGGCATTTAACACAAAAGACTAGTCTGTAAGGCCCGATGTCGACCCAGCATCAACTTCCCACAAATGACAACATATATCAAAGACCAAAAGGTCTGTACAGGGGGCGGGCCTCGGGGACGAAACGTCCACCAGCAGAATCTCGCCATATACAGGTAAAAATTACAACACATATAAGGGAAGTGGGAAGAGGTGCTGACATACTGACTGCGTCACATGACTTCACAGAATAGTCTTCTGGTAAACCTATTCTAAAGCACATACCAAGAATCTAACGATTCGTGATATATGTTGTATCTCAGGTACGCTTTTATTGTACCTGTTCACGTGGCAACTTGGATGATATGACCACACGGCCCCTAGCACCGGCATAAGCGGTATTAGATACAAATCTAGAGAGCTATGATGGAAATGCTCTGACAACTCGTATACTGGTAATTGGTGAGCTGTTTTGTTGTGACAACTCCTACATTAGAGATTGGTGAGCTGTACTGACGGTTGATTATTTGAACAATAACAATAAAGCAGCAGCTGTGCACAGACATCAACTTCCATCAATTGATAATAAGGTCCTCATTTTGGTTTTACTAATTAGTGCAACATCCAAACTTTCTGAATAAACACGAGACGTTGTGGACAACTGAGCAGAACTCATATTGAAATTCCGGAACAATTATCTTATAGATCTTCCGATGCTGTGAATAACAGTGAGATCTGTTTCGAATACCACTACAGGCGATAATGAATTATTGTCTCTTACGTGCATAAGAACCGCCGGGGGTTATAGTGACTGTGGATTTATACCTATTTTCGTGGAGTTAAATACTTGACAGGAAAATTAGTCTGTCTCTAATATCCTGATCACCTATATTAAACGCACTCAAATCACTACGGTATGGATGATCTGTGAACCAAGAAAAAATTCCTCATCGTTCCCGACAAACATATAAGGAACTATCCATCGAAGTATGTACGGATCTCCTGTAGCACGTTCTGTTCGATATAGAACCAGAACCGGTTTGATCTACTACACAAGCATTCTCCCATTGTTAGAGTGTGTAACCCCTTAAACGGTCGGGATATATCTGAGAGTGTGATGTATACAACGAGACGACGAGACGGATGTTACACAGACTGCGCAGGTTAAACGACTACCAATCTTCGG
Source organism: Hanleya hanleyi (assembly GCA_036873755.1). Classification (NCBI taxonomy): domain Eukaryota; kingdom Metazoa; phylum Mollusca; class Polyplacophora; order Lepidopleurida; family Hanleyidae; genus Hanleya; species Hanleya hanleyi. The sequence goes on along the minus strand of JAVTVY010007604.1, from coordinate 22,752 downwards.
TCGATTTTTGTCCGATCTCCTAATTTTCATATATTTTCACTCAAAACCCCCAAACTAAAAAAAATAATATATGTCTCATATTGACATGAATGATGACCGATGCATTGAACGTTTTTTTTAGTCAATTGTTTTCAAATTGAAATTGTTGCTACTAAAAATAGCCAGAATTGGCTTCTATAGTCCACGAGACAAACAGTTTAGTCATCAGTTGGTGAACCAAATTCCACGCTTTTCGATATTGGGGAAGGTAATTCTGCGGAAAATAAAACAGAGCACACGATTTGATAAAATTAACAAAACTGTTCAGATAATTTCTTTACACAGACATATTATTTTATCTGTTAGTTAACTGAAGTACGTGCAATCGACTAAAGATCAAAGAGTCCGGCAGCCAAAGGGGTGAACCATCCACTAGAGGTCCCACGATAGGTTTTGGGCGATCTGGCATCTACGGAGCATGCAGATAACGAAACCGAAGAGTGCCCACTTGGAACCCTTAATCATTTTGATAAGACATCTTGTTTTCATGGTAACCACTGTATAAAACAACTGGAAAGAGAATCATTTTATAAATATCTGAATAATTTCATTATCCGTGAACATAGGAAGATAAACGTTACCACAATATATCTTTGAGTCAAGCTCTGCACAGCGATGTATTGGTGTATTTTTCACTCAAGTGATTAAGTGGAATGAATTCCCAATCTTAGAGTGCATCGCCAATGAAGAACCAACTCTAACTACTACGCAACTCGTTGTTGACGTGAGGTATTCTGTGAGGCTTTGTTAATTTTGTTTTGTTGTCGTGAGGTATCCTGTGAGGCGTTGTTAATTTAAATTCTAAATGCTTTCAAGGAATCCAAACTGTTCAGCATTGTCAAAGGCGTTCGACACCGTTGACCACTCTATACGGTTGAAAAAAAATTGGAACACTATGGATTCCGTGGGTTAAGCAACCAGTGGTTCGAAAGCTATTTAAGTGGTCGTCTGCAGTCTGTTTCGTATAACGGAACAATATCTAAAGCAGAACAAATTACATGTGGTGTCCCTCAGGGTTCCACCCTGGGACAGATGCTATTCCTCATTTATATCAATGATGTAATACTAGTCTCAGATATTTTGAAAATCATTCTATTCGCTGATGACACGAGTATAACTCTGTCCAATGCTAATCCACAAGTCCTCTTTGACATCATGTCACAGGAACTAACTTTATTACATAACTGGTTCTCGCGTAATACATTGTCGTTAAACATTAAAGACAAAATTCATGTTGATCTCACCCAACTGTGAAAGAAACGTACCATTTACGACGGAGTTGCGTGTAATGGGGCATGGCATTGAAAGAGTTGATTGTTTTAAGTTTCTCGGAGTATACTTGAATGAAAAATTAAATTGGAAAATCATATCAACGAACTCTGTAAGAAAATATCGAGAAACTTTGGTATGATTAATTTAGTCAAGCAATGTCTAAACAAAAGAACCCTTTACATCTTGTACAACTCACTTATTTATCCTTATCTATCCTATTGTAATGTCATTTGGAGCAACACTTATGTTAGCCACTTAAAACCTCTAATTCTCCTGCAAAAGAGCAATTCGAATTATTTCGTTTTCGAATAAATCCGAACACTTAAGTCCTTTATATGCCAGCCTCAATATACTGCCGGTCTTAGAACTTAATCGTTATGTTATGTTGCAATTCCGTCAGAAATTCGTCCATCATTGCTCATTGTTGCCCAAACCATTCCATGAGTACTTCACCAAATGATCTGATGTACACAATTATCCTACCAGGGGTTCCTCAAACAAATTATATAGACCCTTCTTCCGAACTGATCTTTCATTTCACACACTTAAAATCAAAGCCCCTAGGGAATGGAACAAGTTGCCCTCCGACTTACAAAAATGTACATCCACATCTTTATTCAAAACACTTGCGAAACAATATCAACAAACAGATAACATTACACCCATATACACTCTTAATTAAACACATACAGTATATATCAATGGTTGTATTTTATTCACCGCACTCGCTGATAATTGCTTTTTAATCCTCAACATCTCACAAACATAAATTGACGTCTTTTATAAATGTATATGCCCTTCGTATTATGCTGGGATACCACAAGCCCCCTGGGGTTTTCTCCCGCCGATCACCATATCCTTCGTCTTTATCGACATCTGTGTATATATCATTACATCATGTGTTAATTTGTTATTAATTTCTCGGTTGGCGAATAAAAACATATTGAATTCTTACAACGGGAATAGGGTTGCTGAACCCTCAATCCCGCAAATCTGGCCTCTGTAGTCTCCTGTCATACGACTCATTTTAGACGAAATGGTTACCAAGTATAATTGACCAAGACGAAATTATTATTTAACATATTGGAATGCTAATGTAACAAACCAAATAAACGAACAATCATATAGTCACATAGACTCAGAGCCCAAATGTGCTGTAGTAACACTTGCCAAAGGTCTGGTTGAAGAAGGAGGAGGAGGAGGGAATTTAGCTTAATATCACACTCAAGTTTGTTTCACTCATACGGTGACAGTCAGTTTGGTTGGTGGAGGAAGCCGGAGTACCCGGAGAGAACCACCGCCCTTCGGCAAGTAACTGACAAACTTTCACACATACTGGTTGAAGAAAAATATAACCTCAGCTTCCTGTGAGAATATTGTCGGCCTCACTGACCGTATTTTCCCCAGACCTGCCCAACATGTGGGTATATAGTCCTGACAATATTTCTACATTTGGGGAAATGCGGGGGAGGGACAGTAATTCTGATCCGAGAGATTTTGTATGGGCAATATCCTTACATGCTGGAAACTTGTGGGTCAACAGAGAACGTACGGGTGGGAGTGCACCGCAATAGGTGTGTGACAGTCACTTCTGAGTGGGAAAGGTATTGAGCAGGGTGACCGGCAATAATTATTGATGTGGGGAATTTGCTTGGCGGACTGGAAATTCGGTGGAGCGTGAACCTAATATAGAGCTCTAGGTGCTTTAACAACGACTGAGGTCAAAGTGGGGACGTTACCACACATTCCGGGAACGATGAGGAATATCTTGCTTCACGCAATCTCCACATGTTCGCCTATGCATATTATTCGAAAGGATTCGTGGAGTTCAGGATTGTATAACTATAATGTACGCCTTAATTGATGTAGTGAAGCTCGATTTTGACCAATTATTTACTTTGTGCTAACTCTGGGTTGAATATAGGTCCATGCCTTTAATCAAACTAAAAGAAGAAAAACTGGGATCATCCCACACGTTTACTACCATTTCATATTAAACTTTGACTTTGTCTTGTGGATTTTGTGAAAATACACAAAATAGGCCTCTGTTAATAGTCTAACGTCTGTATCATTTCTATTTGGACAAATCGGTTACCAATCAGTTGCTGATAGGTAACTGGAAAGTACCTGTCATTTACTGTCACATGATAGCTGATTGGTACCTGCACGGTACCTGCTACTGTTCATTCAGAACTTCACTCTACTAAGCTTAAAATATCCGTTCAGTAGCAATAGGGTACCTAAATCCCTAGGACGTTTAATCCACCACCCACTGCTTTTCCCTATTAGAGATTACCGTTTCACATAATTCCCAATTTGGGCGCTCATTGTTAGTAACAATGCAAAATCCATATTGACATTTGACGGCTTTCTCTCTTTATTCTATCATAAAGGATGATTCAACTATAAATAACATGGTATGGATGGATGGACTCGACGGTTTCACTAGAACATTCCATTACTTTCACGAAATCAGATTAGAAGCTCTAATCTTTTGCTAAGCAGTGTTCATCCTGTTTTCATCGTGAGTCTGCTTTTAATCCGATTAGCTACTAGTTAATTCGACCACACGGCATACCGTAATCTCTTGGAAATCGTGCTCCTTCCCACTACTACACGATCTACAATATATCATCCCGATTAATAAGCATAACCTCATGATATAGCGATGGCCTCGCAATCGGTTCGATCATAACAAAGACTTAAGAAAATGGAACCTGTATCTTCCTCGCTTGGCGCTCCGCACGAAGAGGACAGATCAAGATCTGGTCGGCACGGTGTTAGGACAATGCGACTGGGTCGTCGTGACATGATCCAGAAAGTGTTGAAAGCGACGTTAAATTTCTAGTCACTAACTCACTCACTCACTCGCATAGCCTCGTCAATAACCTTAATGTGAGAAGACATTATTTCTCTCCAAACGACGTCTATACAACCAGACAGTTCATCTGTTAATTGTGAATGAAACAGCTTGTATGGCTTTTTACCTCCGTCGATCAGACGGATGTCTAGGAGCGCAACGTGAAATCTCCCGCCAAATAATTGCCATATGGGGAACCCACGACTCATAGGATTTCCAACAGGGATTGTCATGGTTCCCGACGAAATAATGGGGTTCCCCATTGCAATGCATTGCAGTGGACCTTGTTTCTGTAGTCGGTTTCCGCCTCCCATCCACCGGGAGATTTAACATGGCGGCCCTCCAGCTTGTAGAGACGGACAATGCGATTTTTTGCCGTTTTTCTGGTAAGTTTATTGTCGCCATTTGATGTCATTACAACTCAATGATTCATAGTACACCATCCGTCATTTCTATATATCGTAATGTATTTGTCGGCGGATGACTTATGTCGAAGCCAACCAAATAGTCTAAGTTGTTGTTGTTGCATATCAAACTGACTGACTGACTGGAAGACAACAGCACAATCGACGATGCCCTGATTTTACTGATACTTGTTTTCTTTCAGTTGATGATATCCACCAGCCTGGTTGTTTAAAAACAGTTATTCTAAATTTTGCTGATAAATTATATTTCCGGGGGGGGTCTATTTATCTTGGCATTTGGCAGTTGAATAATGGTTTGATTTTGCAGAAGCACCAAATTGATCTACCTGCGTGAGTCTGTAAACTTATTTAATAAAGCTGATAAATAATATATATATACTTTTCTTTTCATTTATCCTAACAGTTTAGTGACATCCACATTGTGTGCTGTGACACTTGTTGATGAAGAATATTTTGAGTATTTATGTTGGCATTTGGCAGTTGAATAATGGTTTGATTTTGTAGAAGCACCAAATTGATCTACCTGCGTGAGTCTGTAAACTTATTTAATAAAGCTGATAAATAATATATATATACTTTTCTTTTCATTTATCCTAACAGTTTAGTGACATCCACATTGTGTGCTGTGACACTTGTTGATGAAGAATAATTTGCTTATATATATACTAATGCCTTTACTGAGAAAGTGTCATCCTAAAAATAATTGGATATAAATAATTTGCTTGTTAAAACCTGATACTATTCTGAAAACTTATTCTGAGTTGTAGCTGAAACAAAGGAGTGTCTACATTCCACCATTTATTTGCCATACGATCACATTTCACATGCTTTGTTCAGCCCCGTGATCTGGAACCAAACAGACAGTATCACTAGATGAAATACATCTTCACCACGTCAAGGTTTCTATTTGTGAGCCAAATGCGAACCCTTGACCAACTTGCATAGCAAACCGCGTTCCGCCCACACTCCAGTTACGTGACCTAGAAAAAACTGCGCTGATACGTTTGGGTTTTACTTTCGCTGCTAAACTATTCGCTGATACCGAATGTAAAATATTTAATCCAAGCGCGCATAACAATAAAATATGAATGGATAGACCAGTGAAATTTTATAGAAATCTGTGCGTTTCAACCCAATTCAAGTCCTTCAGGTGAGGTCGGATACATCGCGGACCGCCTTTAAAGCTTCAGTGTTTTCTACATTTGCCTGGCTTGTTGGATGTTTGATGGTAGATGAATGGAGATGAATGGGTTTATTTTCTCTTCAAATAGATTTTGTTTTAAACTATGTTTCCTTATATTTATTAATGTTCATGGTTGTTGAAACGGTGCATGTTCTTCTGCCACTGGGTATCGCACAAGCTATGGTGTTTTCGAATCTGTTGTCACGGTCGCCATGGTGGCGGTGCTTAAGTGATCTGATTGGTCAATATGTGCAGGATGCCGCTGTGTGTCGTTGATCGCGATACATTGCCCAAGCGTACCAGGGGCTATTTCTAGGATAGAGATACCCCTGGTTTTAGCGAGGATGGATGAAATAAGGAGATCATGATATACATTTCAGGTTTTACCGATGCCAAATGACTTGAACAGAAGACAATTAGACAAAAAGAAAATCAATAAATATATCAATAAATAATAAATTACATAGAAAATTTTCTTGTCTTTGCAAGGGGGACATCAGGCACACTGACAACACAGACCATTCATTCAAATTTCGCCTTCCATTGGGGAGGCAGAAATATTCCTCAAACACAGTATACATATTGTCTTTTGTGATCTAATTTTCGTTTGTCAAAATATTGCTCCATAGAGACGTTACTGATATAAACAACCCTGTTCTAGATTACGATGTACTGGATTATTATCATGCTCATGCCACTAACATGAACTCCAATCCAGCCAGTGGTCAAGATCCATCATCGTTCTTCAGAATTCATATTATTGATCACTCATAGATTGGATTAAGTTTTCATAGTACGCAGTTCTCATTTCATACTTTTGCAAATTCTTGTAACATGGTCAGGTTCCAGTTCTATTAAGTACACGTATGAAAGGTGCGAACTGGTATGATGGATTTCATCTTGTTGTGTATGACGAAAGAATGAAATATAATGAAGGCCATCAACATTTTCAATGAAGTGAGTTTTGATATTAAATATGTATACAATTGATTCCAACTTGCAGGGTTAGCACTTCTGATATCAGATGCAACAGGACTGTTACACAATGGATGTACTGGATGAAATGGAAAAACCAAAACAGACTATTGATTGGTTCAGCTGTGTCAGAAAGGTGTGGAATGACAGAGGTGGTGAAAATCAGAGTCAGTGATTGGCCACAACCCCCCTCCCACATTGGATATCAGCTGATTCCTCAGGAAATAAACATTACGCATGTAATGACCACCGGCAGAGTGATACATGTGTCAATCGGTCAGACATTTTCAAGGATGCCTAGTTCTAACTTAAAACAACCATGCCGGACTTCATTCCTTCTCTCAGAATAATTGGATCTAACTTTTACAAAACCTGCAGCTCCCAATAGCTCCTGGATCTAGACCACATAAATGAAGGGATCTAGTTTATCGGTGCTATGGCAAAAATATCATGTAGAATGGGATTGTGTGGATAATATCAGATTCATGAAAGTTGAAGTCCTGCAGCATGCTCCACAAATATCATCAAAGGTCATAAAACTTTCTGGTCTGCACCAGTGTGGATCTATACTTGTTTGTTTTTTTTTACAAAATTATCTCCCTTGACCAGGTGAGGACTTGAATGTGTCTGAAATGATTTAGCTTCTAGAAACAAAGACTTCATTTCCTGAGTAGAGGTAAAAACCGAACATATTTTGATTATTTTATTCAAATTTCAATTCCACTTCTGGTATATGTACATGTATAAAATACATACAGAATGAACTGCATACAGAATAACACAAAGAACAGGTATATGTATCTCATTACATTCTTAACCAAAGATCAATACCTGGGTGATATTACAATACCATGGTGTTATATATTGTTATGATTGGCTTAACTTTAGCTGCTGAAGATATTTCTAATTTGAGGGTAATGGGCAATCATACTAAATTTATTTTCATAACTTCATTTATTTTCACAATAAGCAACATAATCGAGATCAGCAAGTGAAGTTTTACAACATAATATAATACGCATCATGGGTCTCCTTCAGTTTAGTGTAGACATATATGCCCTTGAGTATCTGTTACCATGATTCAGTCATAATATTGTCTGTATTATATTGATGTCGACAAGGAATATACATAATTATTTGATAGTATTATTAATTGTATGTTGTTTATGATTAACATGAACTTTTTATTCGCTGGAATCCAGCCATTTGTTCCATATGGGCAATATTCTCATCAGCCATCACCATTCAATATGAATGTGATACATGTACAAGTCCATGGTAATTGATACATTATGGTGAAGGTGACCTGTAACACAAGTATACAAAATTATTCCGAGCTCATTGAATCATCACATGATGCTGAGACAGATCAGAACGGAGTGTTGGTCAAATCAGATGTGTTTTGTAGAGGATTCTGTCAATGAGGATGCTATACTGTACACATACAAAATATGAAGTGTTGATGTGTAGGGCCCATAGCATAAAATCACAAGCAAGTTGATAAAACTAGGCACACAGGGTCTCATTTCTGCCGCTTACGTGTTGATTTGGGTGGGGGCGTCCTCTCATGGGGAAGTGTGGGTGGGAAGGGGCCTAATGTCTCAAGCAGTATTCCAGGTTTTCCATCAATATACTCTATTCCATACCCCAATATTTCAAGCACGTGAAATCAAAGAAATATTATTTGCGGGGAATGTGACTTCCACATCCCTAGCTGGATATGCTAGTGGGGAACCCTCAATCTCAGGTTAATTACCATTGGTGAAGTTAACGTCCAACAAATGCAAAATTGAGCTTGGCATCCGGCCCTATGTTATTCAGTGATGTACTATTCCCCTACTGACCCTGTTGCCTCGACGGAGGTCTTTGCGCTCATCCAGCGCTTGTTGATCCTTGCTCGCGAGAACATCAAATACGACCTCACCCTATCCCTCGGTACATGAAACAAGTACAAGAAAACTTATTGATGCCGATGCATCAATGCCGGCGGAAACGTTTGTGGCTTATAATCTGCGTATTACAAGCCGATTACGTGTGCAACTGGTGAATACAGGTCACGATACACCATTATGGTTAAAAAAAACTTCGATTTGTTTGTTAAAGGTTTGACTAATGTAGTTCGCGCAAGGACCCATCTGGAAAGTGTGGGGTTAGCCGGAAGTTAAGTGCTTGCTGGCAAAATGTGCAGATGAACCGCATGTCCAACTAGGACTTTGAAAGTAATGTTCTCTGGTTGACGTATCAAGCCACTTCATATAGCCTGATGTAAGAGTTCGCGCTGGGGCATTATATGGGACCCATCATCAAGCCACTATTCTTTATTGAAGTGTGTCATTGTAAATTAAGCCTAGATCGACTTCCTCTACACATCAATCCGATTCGCGTGTTTTACTGTTTCGAGTTTTTCGTAACTCGCAGTTCAATCTCAAACATTTTGCTGCAGACGTACAGGTGAATAACTTGATCATCGATTTGGTCTCTCAGCCATAATAAAATAGTACTAAAGGACATTTATTCGATGGATTCATTATAACAGAATTAATATTAATGTGTTAACCACGAACGGGTGATACAATCCTGTCGTTTTACGATATGAAACTAGTTGGATCACTCCACGGCACGCCTGTGAAGTATGGCTCGAGAAAACACCTGTTACTCGTCCAATATCAAGATGGTCGCTCCCATGTTTACTGAATCCAGATATCCGGCGGCGCAGCGAAGGCGCGGCGAAGATCTATACAGAGACAGTTGAAATTTATTAAACTGTTTTCGGATATAAATATCGCATTGAAATGGTAGATATTTTCGTATATCTCATTATTTTGTTGTTGTTACATACGCTGCAAAAAAAAGCTAATTGGATTTCATCAAGCTCCAAACTTAGACGACTAAATAAGATGGACATGCAGGTCTGTGCTCAAAACTAAAACGTACCTGTGCTTTTATTGCAAAATATATGTGAAAACATGATATTATATTCTTGCAGCGTTCCGAACAAGAATTCCCATATGCGCAGCATTGAAGAAATGGTCGTGAGTGAATCACCTTCAAACCAGTAAAGATAATTTATCTACTGCATGTAGCCTTTGGTCCGAAACGAATCCGCATTATTCATAATTGACGAACGCCATTATCTCATATTACAATAACAAGAGCCAAGAAAAGGTTTACGGTTTGAAGGTTTGTGTTAGTTTTTGGTATGGATCGAATGATTGTTTGACTGCAAGCTTCATATATTGCATTCTTTACAAGCCAACGGTATCGGGTTTTGTGGGAAATGAAGGTTAAACGATTAGCGCCTTAATAAATAAAGTAGTTCCCTGTGTGACAACAGCCTTGCTCACGATGCCAACATATATCGCTACGCCGATCATTAACCCTATCTGACCTATAGTGAACTTTTCTCTCGTGCTCCGAAATGGAGAAACACAGAAAGCCGAGATTTTCTGAATTTGAAGATTATCATAATGATATTGGAGTCATTTTGTGTCTATTTGCATAACCCGCCGAACCACTGATCATGGGTAAAATCAAAATGACGACCATGTCCAGGTACCTGAAAAGTAATGTTTTCGTCTTTTTTTTTAATAATCTGTGTTTTTCTGCTAATAAAAGTGGGCAAAAACTATTTTATATCACATCAGGTGAATTTGCTAATTTATCATGCCGTTTTTGCGAAAAAAAAATATATAATTAAAAAATCGAAAAACCTGGCCGTAAAATCGGCTGAAAAATGCCTTTTGGGCAAATAGCGCCATTATAATAACGTCATCAGCTCGGTCATCTTCGGTTTGTTTACATTTTCTGGTAGAGCTTGAACCAAGGGTGTGGTAGTGGGTTAAGCTTCAGCTCCCTAATCACAGGCATACCAAAAATATTTAGGGAGGGGAAGGGAGGGGGGGCGGAATCAGCCCGTACGATATTAAATCGAAATATAAATATAGGAAGCATTTACAAGGTATTAATTCAGTAAGATTGTAGGAATGATACTCCAGAAGTATAGCTATATCGAAATGGCCCTGTAAAACCTGAGAATTTTTTATGGATTTATTCAAAATCTACTCACCCTCACTATACGATTTACGATTCTACCACACCCCATGTGTTTTACAAAATAACATTATTACGTGTAAAGAAGGAAGCCCAGATGGGATCTAACTCCAATAGATCCTACCTCACACGTCATAATTTTCTTCGCGTGTCCAGCTGAACTCTCCCAGAAGGGTAATAGGATTGAAATGGATATCAAAATTTATCGTCTGTCTGTATCTTCTTGTACATCATTTTGCCGTACATTATGGAGTCAATTAAAGTTGGAGAACATTTTTTTTTGCGGAGATTTATTCAAAGTTGTTGATGTCATTAAACCTGTTTGAACGTATGATAGGTACACCATTCAATCATTGGATGACGGGAGAATTTCACATGTATTCTAAAACAAAGGGTCACGCTTGCATCATTGTGATCGTTAATGGCGTTTTAGCACGCCCCTACAGCTGTCATACTGTGGACGCTCCAACCCGTGTCGATTTCAGGCACGCGACTTCCGGATGTTGGTTGCTTCGATTAATTGGCGGGCCAAAGCATTTTTTTGTCGGGTATAGGGGTGTTAATCCAGTTTTAAATACACGAGAATATCTTTCTTTTCAGGAAACATCTCCACATTGTGCCGTTTTCAGTATGGTAGAATAGAAATAATTCCTTGTTTACTGTGGTAAAACACCTAGAATAGATCGGGCTACAATAGGATGAGTCTAAGTTTGGTCACGAAGGCCTTAGCCATTTACTTTCTCTCGTTTTATTTAAAGATGTGAAAGTAATAAGACCTATATAAACGCGTAAACTTTACAACTGAACAAATGTAACCTGAATAAATTATCAACTCATGCTGGTTTACCAACTTGAACTTGAAAGGGTTAACCATATAGTGTATCTGGTATCCGACAGAATGCAGCCACGTGGCAACATTTTTTTTATGCCCTGTAGAGTATAGCTAATATCATCCACGCACAGTCTGACATTTCTAGGCACACGACTACTGTTCCAAAATCATGATAAAAACGCCATAAAAACACCTCTGGAGAAAACTCTCTTGGAAACCCGATGGAAATGTCTCCTTCAAAAATCGTTTGACCTTTGTCGGTTTGCACATCGGTGACCCGCCAACGATGCTTTGACGGCTAAGAAGGCCGTAAGATAAAGAAAGAATCCGAGACAAATATGTCTGATATATTCACACCATTAGAGCAATGAGATAAAAGAGCTACCGAATTAAATGGTAACACATTTGGAGTAACACGCTTCGTACAGGGAAATGTCAGCGGAAGTAGGTTGTTAAACATTTTCTTATCTGTTTTCCTTGGATTTTGATTTATGGGAAAACCAGAGAAAAATCTACTAACAGTGGTTTCAACATCAGATCAACCATAGAATTCTGGCAACGAACGAATTACTTTGTCAGTTGTTGGTTTAAAATGACAACAACTGTACAACATGTTACCACAAATTGGGTACAATTCAAGAAACCGTATACAGATAAATAAACACACCTAATCTGATACTACCGAAATGCAAGTTATATATATCTATAAAAGTAAATTAAACGAAATAAAACTGAATCAATCCAGATTAAAACAACATATCTTGAGGGAAAAATTAATTGCCTTGAAAAACGATATACAACAGCACTATGAAAGACTGAGTAAAATGGTTTAAATTATTCAACACCGTTACTTTGTTCATTGTTGTATAATAAAAATTACGAAGCTGTCATTTCCACTGCTAAATACTTCCCAATAAATAATTCTCGAATTTGACATATGAACTTTTCATAGAGGCTATCGAATAAAGAACGTCATACGAATGCGGAATTTCTGGGAATATTCGCCTCTGGCCCTCTCTGACGTCCGTGTTTGTCTTGGAATAAAGCATTCCATCTGCTGATACCATTTAAGTAAAACGGTTCACTATGAAGCTGATTCGGTATTTACTCAGGTCGAATGCAAAAGCAAATACTTGCAAGCATATAAAATAGAGATGAAGGAAAGAAAATAAACTGTGCCAAACGCAAGGGTTTGTATCAATTTAGATCTAAAGGTTAAAGGCAGAATCTTATATCCATGCCTCGGATAGATCCGAATACATATCTAGTCCGCGTGTTCAGCGTATGTTGTTGGAATAAATATTTTATATACCGATTCAGCCGATGTTGGTATGTGCTCACTCACTTACTTCCTCACGGACGCGCGGTTCGTCGAGCTGGCATTGATACAAGATGTTCTCAGTAGGCTGATCCAAATAGATCATGTCCCTGATTGGTCATCGCTAAGATTGTGTGATCTCTGTAGCACTCTTCAACCTCCGATCTCACATGAAACTCTGCCTTCCAGCACTTTGAAATTTATTCGGAACTTCTCAGAGATATTGCTTCATTGATTTCCGTTCGGGCAGTACTGTCAATTGCCAATTCATCTTATACGTCACGACATAGGAAACTATTTCCATCTACAGTTCATGTGCTCATCCCTAGTCGTGGTTCGTCTGACAAAACCGACGGAGTGTACAGAGTATGCAGACCTGCACTATGGAGAATGGTCAAATGTGGACGGTCGACAATTCAATCAATTACATCAACCTGTCATTAGTTTCACTGAAAATCATGTATTCGTATACCTCAGTAAGGTCCTCGGATTTCTTATAAACCAAGGATGATGAACCGCATCCTTGCCAGTGGTTTAACGATTCTGTATACAGTTCAATGATGACTGTGTTAATAAGTGGAATAATAAGTTGGCTACTTATACATGTAGTAATGATTTTATTTCTCCACTCTGGATTTTTGACAAATTGGTAATAGCTAGACACGTAACACATTGTAATTATGATTATTCATAAAAAATACATGAGTAGTGTGACTAATGTCACAGGACCTACGAAGTAGGGTGAGGAAGATGACTTGGGGGTCCAAACGTAATGTTTTAGGTTACCTAAGTAGGTCAAATTGTCATCAAAAGTAGGTCAGCTCAGAACTTGCTGGTAACAGTCCCCAAATGCACGTTCATGCCAAAAATTAAAGTTCTAATGTCAACGGTTCTCCTTATTTTGCCGACGAAAGGATTCGGATGGACTGACTGCCTGACTCATTACCAGACAATTTGCAAATGAGAGCCTACTTCGTAGGAACATTTTACCGAATCATAGATCATGCATCATAACATACAAATGTCACATCCAAGTACGTGTTCGAAGTAAGGTAGACAACTCATCAACGCGTTCGTGGAATTATCTTGTTTAACTTGTTTTGAAATCGCTTTCTCATCTTGTATGTTATCTGGGTCTGTTGAAAGTTATCAAGAATTGGTTTCATTGAGTCGCATAATCCTGTGCAATTTGTCAGACTAGTCCAAAGCATCGGCGGCCATCTTGGATTGACATCATTTCCTACAATAAAAATCCGAAACGAGAATTGCTCTAAGACACCTGCAAATGGATCACGACAAATAATCACGTCAAATCAAAACATGAGCAGTGTGACTAACGTCACAGGACCTACGAAGTAGATAGAGTAGGCATTAGGACTCGAACGCGAACTGAACTCTTGGAAATCCCCACCCCCAGTTGAAATCCTGCCTATATTAAGATGGGCACGGCCCAAGTCAGAATCGCCAGTGATTTTCATCAAAAATCACCAGAAATTTTCATCAAAAGTAGGTCAGCTCAGAACTTATTGGTAACAGTCTCCTAATGCGCCTTCATTCCAAAAATAAATAACGATCGCCGATTTAATTTTACAATTTTTTAACTAAAGGAAACAGATTGAATAATAAAAAGTTCAGTAGATTTCAAGCTTTACGTGTGAAAATACATTTACATCTCTTTAATGGTTTCAGTGCCCTTGTACAGGATCAAAACAACTTTTTGAATCACATTATTTTCCCAACAATACAACAAATTTTTATATATAGTACTATAGTAGAAAGGTAGCATTTATGTAGTTTACGGTAATTCAACTCAAGACCAACACCTTCTCTGCACAAGATAATAATGATTCTATGTCATTTTCCTGAGCATAACCGGTACAAAGACGAATAAATAGCGTCTCTACATCACGTTGTTATCTAGATATATGATATATGTGATAAACGTGAGAAGTAAATGTTTCTAGTCGCAAACAGGAAACTGGAAAAGAAACACAAATTTGAAGTGAGAAAGGTCAAGATCAGAGATTTGTTAGAATGCAAGAATCAAATCAGGCATCACTAGAGAGCCATTCTCCATGGATATATTTATTTGGCATTCAACTTCAAGGTACCTCATCTGAAGAGGGTACATAATAATAATCAATGAACAATGAAGCACACACGAAAAAAATAAACAACTGATTATACGTTACTGAATTTAAAACACAACGATGATTTTATTATCGATTTCTTCAGTAATAACAGATAATAGGGTCATTGTTGTGTTTAAATTTAGTAATTTCTTTCATAAAATCCAGCCATTTTTTATTTCTTTTTAAGGTAGAACATTTTTTAACTAATGACTGAACTGAAGAAATTATGCAATGTTGTATAGGCTGGATATATAAAACGTGCAGTATAATATGCCTTCAATATCAACGGAATTCCAAGACCAGCAAATGAGTGAAAACGGATACCATCGGAATGTGTGTCAACATTACAATGTATGGTCAGTTAGGCTAAAAATAGATTACTCAGGAATCTCCAGTTTAATACTAGATTCAAGTGTACTGTTAAGCTAGCCATATTATAGATATCTCATAGTACATGTAGATCTGATAGACTGATTACGACGTTCGAGCGAGCGCACACATGCATGTGTGCTTTTAATATAGATATATTTAAAATATTTTTTGGAAGCTGACGTTTTAGAACAACAACAACGACCACCGAAAGCCAACAAAAGATTTACCTTCACTGGACCTCTGACGCTTCTGTGAGAAGAAGTTTTTCAAAGTTGTTTGGCGCTTCATGACAATGTTGCTCGATAAAACTTCACAGCAGACAAAATAACAACCTCCATTCTCCGATCAAATGATTTGCTTCCTTCATGCATCGTGGCATATACAGCTCGCCTGACGCGAGATTCTGGGATTTCGGTAGCCTTCCGCAATACCACCGGCTAACAGCGACCAGCATGATCACGAGGGTTCCCGAATATTTCGAACAATTTACGGCAGATGTTCGGGAAGCGTGGCATGGACTATTAGGGAAAACATGGCGGAGCTACCTGGAAACGTATAATGCCGACATATTTTGGCAAGTACCATTAAAGTTACGGATATTTTCGAGTGC
Source organism: Hanleya hanleyi (assembly GCA_036873755.1). Classification (NCBI taxonomy): domain Eukaryota; kingdom Metazoa; phylum Mollusca; class Polyplacophora; order Lepidopleurida; family Hanleyidae; genus Hanleya; species Hanleya hanleyi. The sequence continues at coordinate 6,684 of JAVTVY010007604.1, read as the reverse complement.
TGGGCGCATCATTTTTTTTTTTTTGCTTTAGTGCTGGGCGGCCGAAGTTAGTCCCAGGCGCTTAAAAGTCACAGTGAAGCATACAGCCAAGGGTTCCCGATGGGCATGACAGTGCACTCGAGTCATCAATAAATAATAAAAAATTAATTATAAATCAATATATTATTATTCATCAGAATTCGATCAGCTCAGAACTTGCTGGTAACAATGCCCTAATGCACGTTCATGCCAAAAATCAAGGTTCTAATGTCAACGGTTCTCCTTATTTTGCCGACGAAAGGATTCGGATGGACTGACTGACTCACTCATTACCGGACAATTTGCGATCTGTAGCCTACTTCGTAGGAATAGCCGCCACGGACCAATCCAAGAGTTCAGTTCGCGTCGGGAGTCCCAATGCCTACCCTACTTCGTAGGTCCTGTGACGTTAGTCACACTGCCATGTTGGCTATCTTCCCAACGAATATTGGTAAAGGTATGGAATTTGCATTATTTTGGCTATACACGTATCTCTATGAGGAATATAGGTTTAGATGTGGATCGAATTTGCATCAGATAGATCCTATGGAGTATGACAATTTTCCTACGAAGTAGGCTACAGATCGCAAATTGTCCGGTAATGAGGAGTGAGTCAGTCAGTCCATCCGAATACTTTCGTCCGCAAAATAAGGAGAACCGTTGACATTAGAACCTTGATTTTTGGCATGAACGTGCATTAGGGCATTGTTACCAGCAAGTTCTGAGCTGACCGAATTCTGATGAAAATTTGATTTATAATTATTTTTTTTTTATTATTTATTGATGGCTCAGCGAGTACACTGTCATGCCCATCGGGAACCCTTGGCTGTATGTTTCACTGTAAATATAACACAGTACAAAATCTGGTGGGATATGCCATCCGTAATTGTTTTTATGAAATAGGAAATGCTAATTTTCCATCATTTGTTAGTGCATTTATCTACACTGCTATTACCAACTTGCCAGCCTACACACAATTCAGTATATTGTTATAGATATATGTAAACTGTGGCCTTTAACGTGTATCCTATTTCACATCCAAACATTTCATCACAGACCACATCAGGCGTCAAATTCAGGTCAAATTACCCACTGGTGGTGAAATATCCTACATCAACCAATTAAGTCAGCCTGGTACAATAACCCAGCAGAAGAAAGAAAGATGTGGTATCATCCTTCAGATTAGTCTGTGTGAGCAGCAATGATAAAAGTTTACTGAGCAAAGCCATGACGGCATGTTTAAAGGGTCTTAATTTATTTTCTTTGGGTAGAATTTAACTAGATAAAGTATTTTTGATCATGATGTGAAAATATGAGCACATACTTGGAGGTTTTTTTGTACCTCTTGAATATTGACTATATATCACACTTGGATATAATTTAAATAAAAAATTACATGTGTAAACGAAATATGTCTAAATTTTTCTCGTCATTTCAAATCTTGATCCATTTTGATTCCTTGATTGGGGGATACAGAATCACTGCCACGGAGTGTGTTGGTGTGTCACAGCAATGCAATTCCGATTCACACAACGAAGCTGAGGTGGTTTAGCGTTTATCAACGAAGAAAATCACCGATCAACCGCCATAGAATATAATGTGAAACAAGAAAACCGGAATAGTACATTCATCAGATTGCCGATACCCAAAATGTGTTTTCTCATATATCTAGATAACAACGTGATGTAGAGATGCTATTTATTCGTCTTTGTACCGGTTATGCTCAGGAGAATGACATAGAATCATTATTATCTTGTGCAGAGGTGTTGGTCTTGAGTTGAATTACCGTAAACTACATAAATGCTACCTTTCTACTATAGTACTATATATAAAAATGTGTTGTATTGTTGGGAAAATAATGCGATTCAAAAAGTTGTTTTGATCCTGGACAAGGGCACTGAAAACCATTAAAGAGATGTAAATGTATTTTCACACGTAAAGCTTGAAATCTACTGAACGTTTTATTATTCAATCTGTTTCCTTTAGTTAAAAAATTGTAAAATTAAATCGGCGATCGTTATTTATTTTTGGAATGAAGGCGCATTAGGAGATTGTTACCAACAAGTTCTGAGCTGACCTACTTTTGATGAAAATTTCTGGTGATTTTTGATGAAAATCACTGGCGATTCTGACTTGGGCGGTGCCCATCTTAATATAGGCAGGATTTCAACTGGGGTTGGGGATTTCCAAGAGTTCAGTTCGCGTTCGAGTCCTAATGCCTACTCTACTTCGTAGGTCCTGTGACGTTAGTCACACTGCTCATGTTGATAAAGATAATCCTCAAATCCAGTCCTGTTTAAAAACAACTAACGTGCATGAATTAGTGTTCAAATGAAGACAACTCCCTCCGCTGATATGTCTTTCATTGCATTGCTGCCACTCCTCAAATTTTATCATCCAGTTCGACCGAAACATAATACTGCGTTTGTCACCTACCTACTTTTGATGAAAATTTCTGATGATTTTTGATGAAAATCACTGGCGATTCTGACTTGGGCGGTGCCCATCTTAATATAGGCAGGATTTCAACTGGGGTTGGGGATTTCCAAGAGTTCAGTTCGCGTTCGAGTCCTAATGCCTACTCTACTTCGTAGGTCCTGTGACGTTAGTCACACTGCTCATGTTGATAAAGATAATCCTCAAATCCAGTCCTGTTTAAAAACAACTAACGTACATGAATTAGTGTTCAAATGAAGACAACTCCCTCCGCTGATATGTCTTTCATTGCATTGCTGCCACTCCTCAAATTTTATCATCCAGTTCGACCGAAACATAATACTGCGTTTGTCACCTACTAACATGAGCAGTGTGACTAACGTCACAGGACCTACGAAGTAGGGCAGGCATTAGGACTCCGACGCGAACTGAACTCTTGGAAATCCCCACCCCCAGTTGAAATCCTGCCTATATTAAGATGGGCACCGCCCAAGTCAGAATCGCCAGTGATTTTCATCAAAAATCACCAGAAATTTTCATCAAAAGTAGGTCAGCTCAGAACTTGTTGGCAAGAGTCCCCTAATGCACCTTCATGCCAAAAACTAAGGTTCTAATGTCAACGGTTCTCCTTAATTTGCCGACGAAAGGATTCGGTGGAGTGACGGACTGACTGACTGACTGACTGACTGACTCATCACCGGACAATTTGCAATATATAGCCTACTTCGTAGGAACAGGTGAAGAATTTGTGCTTGCTGCAAGCGACATACATTTTTCCTGTGTATTGGTAGCCTGGCCAGGAAGAATGGACATGGATTCCCTGCAATGTCATTTGGTATTTCGTAAGATGATTTTGAACAATTTACTGCTTTGTTTCGTTATAATTTCGCCTAATCGACTCGAAAATGTCGTATTCTCACTCAGATTCCATTTTTATGGCTATAATTATCCCGTTTTTATACATGGCAGTGTGACTAACGTCACAGGACCTACGAAGTACAGTAGGCATTAGGACTCGAACGCGAACTGAACTCTTGGAAATCCCCACCCCAGTTGAAATCCTGCCTATATTAAGATGGGCACCGCCCAAGTCAGAATCGCCAGTGATTTTCATCAAAAATCACCAGAAATTTTCATCAAAAGTAGGTCAGCTCAGAACTTATTGGTAACAGTCTCCTAATGCGCCTTCATTCCAAAAATAAATAACGATCGCCGATTTAATTTTACAATTTTTTAACTAAAGGAAACAGTGTTCAAATGAAGACAACTCCCTCCGCTGATATGTCTTTCATTGCATTGCTGCCACTCCTCAAATTTTATCATCCAGTTCGACCGAAACATAATACTGCGTTTGTCACCTACTAACATGAGCAGTGTGACTAACGTCACAGGACCTACGAAGTAGGGCAGGCATTAGGACTCCGACGCGAACTGAACTCTTGGAAATCCCCACCCCCAGTTGAAATCCTGCCTATATTGAGATGGGCACTGCCCAAGTCAGAATCACCAGTGATTTTCATCAAAAATCACCAGAAATTTTCATCAAAAGTAGGTCAGCTCAGAACTTGTTGGCAAGAGTCTCCTAATGCGCCTTCATTCCAAAATAAATAACGATCGCCGATTTAATTTTACAATTTTTTAATTAAAGGAAACAGATTGAATAATATAGGTTCAGTAGATTTCAGGCTTTACGTGTGAAAATACATTTACATCTCTTTAATGGTTTTCAGTGCCCTTGTACAGGATCAAAACAACTTTTTGAATCACATTATTTTCCCAACAATACAACAATTTTTATATATAGTACTATAGTAGAAAGGTAGCATTTATGTAGTTTACGGTAATTCAACTCAAGACCAACACCTTCTATGCACAAGATAATAATGATTCTATGTCATTCTCCTGAGCATAACCGGTACAAAGACGAATAAATAGCGTCTCTACATCACGTTGTTATCTAGATATATGATACAACACATTTTGGGCATCGGCAATCTGATGAATGTACTATTCCGGTTTTCTTGTTTCACATTATATTCTATGGCGGTTGATCGGTGATTTTCTTCATTGATAAACGTTAAACCACCTCAGCTTCATTATGGAAACAGCGCTGATTGTTTGAGGGTATATGCAGTAGTTAAGATTAACCTCAATAATAGGGCCATGTGGCATACAGTGGGACAGGGTATTTTTAGCTGTGGGTAATTTGACCTGAATTTGAAGGCTCAAGCCTGGTGTGGCCAATGTGAAACAGGATACACGTTAAAGGCTACAGTTCACATATATCTATAACAATATACTGAAGTGTTAATTATCAATCTAATTTTAATCAGAATTATTTCAGATCAGAACTTGCTGATAACAATGCCCTAATGCACGTTCATGCCAAAAATCAAGGTTCTAATGTCAACGGTTCTGCTTATTTTGCCGACGAAAGGATTCGGATGGACTCACTCATTCATTACCGGACAATTTGCGATCTGTAGCCTACTTCGTAGGAATAGAGTTAGTATGTAAAAGAAATAAAACCCACAACCGGCGTTCCACTCACCGTGGCGCTACATAGCACGTCCGCATCCGCGGATTCGATACCTCCCGAATTGTTCTCGCAAGAAATTTGTATGTCAAGTCAACCAATCATTATGCATGCTATATATTGAACGGGGAGAAAGCTTCCAAAATGCATTACCGTTGTTTTCTTGTTTCTTTTTAGCGTTTGTGGTTACCTGTTCTGTTCTCAGGTAAGTTGCATAGACGGTTCTGTATTCTCACATAATGTGTAAATTCAATGTCTGATCTACAGCAGATCGACGGTGAAACTAACGGGGTTATTTCACAAACAAGTTGAATGGCAGTAACGGGGAAGATCAACTGTAGTAAAGTCAGTAGTATACAAAGCGTAAATTGAGGACGTTTGACCTCAGAAATTTGCATATGACCTCTGTGACGTCACGCGACAGCCAATCAGAAGCGAGTATTGTGTCACATGGGGTCATGTGTGGTGGTGGTGGTGGGTGGTGGGTTTAAGATGGCGGCTGTGGTGGTGGTGGTGGGTGGTGGGTTTAAGATGGCGGCTGTGGTGGTGGTGGTGGGTGGTCGGTTTAAGATGGCGGCTGTGGTGGTGGTGGTGGGTGGTGGGTTTAAGATGGCGGCTGATATTTGTTCCCCCGGGTAAAATTTAAGGGGTCTCAAGGTCATCTGGCGATCACGTGATCAAGGCATGTACTGACATGTTCTGGATTGCATCAGCATTGGCTGGGTGCCAAGTGTTGACCACTATAGGTCTGGCAACCTTTGACCTTTGTATTCCTCCGCGGTGATGCGGTCTGGGGGTGATGCGGTCGCGGAAGAAAGCTTCCGCGGAGGAAAAGTAGTCCCTAGACTACAAATACGCTACATGGTCCGATTGGGGCGAGTGAGGCTCTTTTCAGTCATGTCATGGGTGTTTTCACAGAATAAATGCCATGCGGAGGATGGGTACTAGTATTTCGCTGACGTCCTAGTAATAAACATAATCTATAGGTGTTGTACCATGTTAATAGGATCAGTCTAGCATCTGTACCACCCTAGGGTCAAGTGTTTATTGTCCCGTGTATCTCCGCAAGAAAACAACAAACAAAATGGCGGCTCCAGGATGGTGTGGGGATGCCCTTTCCATATCACGGCGTCGACCGTAGCGCCATCTACACACATTGACGCAAGGGAGACAACTCGTGTAGCCTAAGGGTATGAAAATAGCCGTGTTGGAGCTAGGGGAGTTACTACTGGTCCAATGGGGTCGAGTGAGATATCCATGTGAAGCTTAGGTGAAGGGCATCTGATGGGGTGGGTGTGGGGTTGAACTAGCGTCATTCTGCGCATGCGCGGTGGCCCAAGGGTATGGAAATAGCCGTGTTGGAGCTAGGGGAGTTACTACTGGTCCAGTGGGGTCGAGTGAGGTATCAAAGTGAAGCCTAGGTGAGGGGGTATCTGACTGGACTAGTGGGTTTGAACTAGCGTCATTCTGCGCATGCGCGGTGGCCCAAGGGTCTGGAAATAGCCGTGTTGGGAGCTAGCGAAGCCAATAATGGTCCAGTGGGGTCATATGAGGTATCAAAGGGAAGCTTAGGTGAAGGGGCATCTGACTGGACTAGTGCGTTGACATAGCGTCATTCTGCGCATGCGCGGTGGCCCAAGGGTATGGAAATAGCCGTGTTGGAGCTGGGGAGCCACTAATGGACCAATGGGGTC